>JAFEMH010008207.1:0-57356 GCA_022495995.1 Adenophora triphylla var. japonica | reverse complement strand
GATATAAATTGGTGCTTTCGTCCTCGTTATCCGTTCCCCCTCATTGTTAAAGGTATCTCCTTTTTGTCCTTTAGGAATTAGGGCTTTATCTTTATTATTCTATTTGATTTATCCATATTTCAGGACCTTTAGTTCTGAAGCAGGGCTGGAAGTATGGTGTGTATTATCAATCGTAGAGTCTGCAAACATTTGAACGGAGAGTGGAAAGAGATAATTGTAGAGGAGTGTTCTTTGATTTTGACCCGTTGGGGCTTGCAATTCTTGAGCTAACTGCACCGGTGGGAGAGAACTTGGGCGCCGGGTATAAAGCGGATGGCCCGAGTCGTGTCATCTTTCATCTCTTTCATGAGCTTCTCGACCATTCTTATGGCTGTTTTCACGTCAAGGATACCCAATGAAACTTCCTCTTTCATTAGAAGCCGGATTGGGTTTAGGGGGAATCTAGGTAGCCCCTTAGTGTGTCTGCTAGGACTCCTGAGAACTTCATTTTAGGCGATTCCACTGTTTACCCCTATACTTGTACGAGATATGGAGGCTGTGAGTGAAGCTCATGCATGTTGACCTCGTCAAGCCCACGTATCGTTGAGTGCCTTTGAGAATACACTGCGGTGCGTGAGGCAGGGAATCGAAAAGGGCTGCGTTCACTCCAAGGCAGAAGCTAGAGGGAAGCAGGAATTATCCATCTTGCTTAGAAGCATGAATACATGACTTTTGTGAGGTTAGATAAGGAAGGAGTTTAAGTTGTTACTCTTTGTATAGTAGGGGGATTTCTCAACCAATTTGGGGACACCTACGAGGAGGATCTTACCAAGGTAGCCTTCTACTATGGCTAATTCGAAGCCGGCTTGAGAATTACCTCTTGACCCCTTTGTAAATGAGTTCTTAAAATTTCGAGTGCACTGATGCCTTGCCACTTTAGCTAGGAGCCAACACCTGTTAGAATGCCTGGTTTTGCTTCATTATGGTTTGTAGGTTCTTGCAAGGGTATGAGCCGTAAACATGAGGGTGTTTAAGGAGTTTTTTAGCATTAAGTTTGCATGAGGATAGTGAGTATAAGTACTCCTTCCAAGCCAAAGTCTCCCAAATTATTTTTTCCAATCTTCCTGGTAGAGGCTAGTGGATGGAACTCTCTGTGTGTGGTGGTGGAAAGTAGAAGAGGGACTGGGAATTTCCATTTGCCAGTGTTGATATGACTGAAGCCCCAGGTGATGAAGGCAGGCCTACTTGGGCCCCACAATGTGGGATAATGATTTGCGCAAGAAGTTGGTGGAGTTTACCAAGGGGGGCTGATCGGTTGGGATGTCTCTAGGAACCAACAAGAATAATTTTATCAGAAGCTGGATTTGATGGTTGGTGAAGGAGAGGTAGTGCCCATGGTTCCGGTAAGTCATGAATGCTCAGTAGATATCCAGATTGGGTCACCCATGAGGGAGCTCGATCCGATGTTTGAGAAAGAGCTGCCACTTTTGGAAGAAGACCGCCAACTATTGTAAGGAGCCGGGTAGAACATTTCGGGGGTAAGAACTCAACCATTCATTGCACCTTGCCAGTCCTCTTACCTTTGCAGCACAACTACTTTATTTTTATTTATGAACTTGATTCGATCACATAGAACTTTTTTGCTCGTATGTAGAATAATTAGTTATACACATATTTGTTAATTCGTACATAGAACTTTTTACTCGTATACGCGAGAAATTTTATGTGTGTACTTAACCCTGATCATTTCAACTTTGGTGTAAGTCTTAACTCTTGAGCAGAGAAGAGAGTAATGGCCGTAACCATTGACATCGGGAAGAAACAAGCAGAGAGTTGTGGAGCAGCCCGATGCTGAGAGAGACGTAGGGAGAGAGAAGGTGTTCTCCCGTCATGATATTTTGCGGGCAGGTGGATGGTGGACCCTGTTAACTCTATACAACTTGACTGGAGGAAGAACCAGAGGACTTGGAGGGGGACCAAGTTGGAGATGTCGCCTGAAGGAATGGAAGAGGTCGACGCCGAATTTGAAACCAACATATCCGACTAAGCGCGTGGAGCCGACTTGACAGGATGCTAGAAAAACCAGGCACTCGTGGGTCAATCCAAAACCAAATCCAGAGAAGCCAAAAAAGTTTCCAAGGCCAAGTCGCCCGTGATCGAGTTAGATGAGGAGGAGGATGAATGAAGATGCATACGGCTCCCTCTAAGCAAGAGGATTAAGATTGGGCCATCGATAGTGAGCTCGACATATCCAATCAGGTGGGTGCTAGTGAGCCATTGGAGGTCCGGAGTCCAAAGTCAGCAGGCACCTTCCCAATTCAAGTTTCATATGACGAGTTGATTCAGAAAATCAGGTGTTGAGTTCTTTGAGCTAAGTGATCAGGCTCCTTCTGACTAGGATGCAAATCCTGACTTGGCTGGGCTGAGTATCAGGACTTGCAAACATGCTGTCACCGGGTGATTGTCGGGAGGGAGCTGATGGGACCCTGATCATGCCAGGGTTCACCAATCAAGCATTGACTCCCAGGAGAGCTTCGTTGAGTCTAGGGTCGGCCCAGCTTCTTCCGAGAGCAACCTTTTGAGCCAGGCTTTTTAATGTACTCATTTCCTGCTTTGCTCGTCTTCTTCCTCTTCCTTTACTTTTCCCACCTTAATACCTGTCCTCATTGTCACTGCAGTTGTTTCGGTCCTTTGCATGGCATTGGTTTAGCCACACAGCTTATTGGAAGGCGGAAGGACAGGCCGAGTAGAAGGCTGTGAGACTATGTGTTGGCTCGTAAGAACGAGGAACTGGGGAAGGCTGGAGGGTGATCAAGCTCAGTTGAGAAAGAGGAGCCATTACAAAGGTTGAAAGGGGAGGTTTGACAAATCGAGAGGAGTGAGTATCGGACTTGGATAACTCTTATGAAGCTTTGAAACTTTTTGAAGGATAATGAAATCAAATTGAAGGAGGAGGCTTGGAAGAGCTTAGGGGAGTAGCAGTGAACTAAGCTCGTCTCGGAGGAGAAAAATAAGGTGACGGGCAGGAGTCTTGAGGCAGCAAAGCAACAGTGGTGTGTGAGGTTCCAGTTACCTTGCCCAAGAAACACGGGGAGGATCTGAACGCTGCCGCTCTGACAACAATGGGAGCTGGAACTGAACAACGCTGTAAAGGTTGCCAAATGGATGAAGCTGAAAGCTTATAAAGAAAATGTGTGAAGAGCTCCATGCTGATGTCACGAAGGGAAGCCGCGCACATTGGGATGCAGGTCGAGCACACATGGGCTCGACGTATTATAGTGGATCACCCGCTTTTGAAATCTCTGGTGGGGACAACTTGCCCCGATGGGCACTTTGCAGAAGATCCCTATAATACGGCGGCTCGCCCCAGACATAGCTTGGTGCCTTCACAATGATAATGACTTGGAAATGCATAGCTAAAAGATGACGCGGCCGCCAGAAGCGTGAAGTTTGGATCTCCTCCTCACGCTCGCTCAAGTTCAATTATAGCCACCATTTTAAAGCTGAAGGCTTGAAGAGCTGACTGACCAGCCTTCTGATGGTGAGTACTTCAAGACAGTGGTGTTTTACGAGTCGGGTAAACCAATCGGCCCCCGGCAGCAGGAGGAAACTGTGGATAAACAGGCGTGGCTAGTTTGCAGGTTGTCAGGAGTTGAAGTGCGATCCCAATGATTAGTTTTGAAATTGATGGTTATCTTGTAACGGAACAAGTCCCAAACATTTCTTGTTTTTTGCTTTATGAATACTTAGATGCCTTGGCCCTATTTTTTGGGAGGCATAGTACTTTTGTAGCTTTAATTAAATAAAATTCTTTGGCCCACTTTGGGAGACTTACTTATGTTTAATCGTGATCGACTTCTCTTCTCTTGCAAATGTTGTATGCTTTTGAAGTGTAAGTGTCGAGTTAGATATAGTAGGGCAATGAGACACTCTTGCAGACTAAGGTCGACTTGTCCTGTAAAGGTTTAGTGAAGTGATCGGACTTAGGCTGGCGGCTTTTGGTAACAAGGTATTGACTAAGAGTCGTCCCGCCAATCTCACTTGAAGTTGAATCTCAAAATCGAGCTCATTTGAACGACTGAAGAGTCGAGTTTGGAACAAAGTCGACCTAGAGTCGGACTTGTTAAGGAGCGAAGGCGATTGAGAATCGAGCCTAAACTAGAATAGACGGACTATTGGAGTCAAGTTTGTTCGAACGAAGACTCAAGAGTCGGTACTTGTTAAATAAACAAAGGCGATTAAGAATCGAGCTAATTAGAACAGAGGCCGGACTAGGAGTCGAGTTTGTTAGAACGAAGTCGACCAAGAGTCGGACTTGTTAGGATAAACAAAGCCGCATTAAGAATCGAGCTTGTTAAAACGAAGGCCGACTTAACGGTTGGAGCTTGTTGGGATTGGTGTAACACATATGCTTGGATCGAACAAAGCTGCGCTTTTTATTGAAGTAGGGAACATGCTTACATCAATTTGGAAAACTAGAACTACCACAAACTTGAACTTGGAAACCGAAAACTGAAAAGTAGTATTTCCGAATGAGGTGAGTGGCGTGCCAAGGATGTTTCAACTTCTTCTCCTCCAGGATGAGCTATCATGCTAGGTTCCTTCTTTGACGACTCGAGTAACTAGCATAGTGGACCTTCCCAGGGCTAGGGAGTATAGCTTATTCTGCTGGGTCCTTCTAAACCCGCTGCTCTTTCCAATCTTTCTCAACACATAATCTCCAACTTGGAACCACTCCTTGCCTTGACCTTCTTGTCGTGATAACTTTTAGTTCGCTGCCCTTGCAGTTGGACCATTCTGGGAGGTGAGTCGTTTCTCGCTTCTCGTCGATCAGGGTCCAAGTCGATCAATCTGTTGGTATCATTTTGCTGCTGACCAAAGAAGTGTCACGAGCAAAGAGGGACATATGCGGAAGGCTTGACGGCAAGGGTGCCATGGCTTTCTCCGATCCGTAAGTGAGAGTGAAAGGGGTCTCCCAGCAGGCCTCGAGTGGTTGTATCGAATCGCCTGAAAAGAAGCATAGGGGAAGTTCGTCCAACGGTCAATTGTTTCGTGCGACCTACGAGCCTGCTCCTCTGAGCGAAGATAGAACAAGTTTATTTGCCTTTTGGGCTTGTCCATTAAAACTCCTTTCGAGGATAGGCGACAGACGATTTCCAATGTTTCCGATCCCTACTCGATTCATTTCTCGTTTCGAAGGTTTGGGAGAACTCGTAAACCATTGTCGGACACTATAGCACGAGTGGAAAACCAAATCGACACCAAATGAAGTACGTGGAATTGTAAGTTGATAGCATTTTCTCCTCTCGTGATGCGAGCTAATGGTTTGGCTCTCAACCCATTTGGGTGAAGCAGTCTATGCGCAACTATCACATACTTGCGGCTTCCTCGGGCGGGAGGGAAGGTGTCCAAATCGTGTCGACGCCCCATGCAGTGTCGAATGGCCAAGCTGCAATTACAATTGGAGTCTCCGCTTCAGCTTTGTTGGCACATGAGGTAAGTTGGTAAATCTTTGACATTGATCACATTGCTGTGAACAAAGTTGTGAGTGTCGGCTCTCATGTGTGGCCGCAGTACCCCCAAAGTGATTAAACTTGTCGAAGACAGAGTCACTGGCCTTTACCGGTGTCCACCACAATTCACTACTGCACTCTTCGTGTATCAATAGTGGGCTGATCTCGAGGGTGGATGCACTTTAAGTAGTGGTCGAGTATAAGATCTCTCGAACAGGAGTCTCGCCTTCGCTTGGAACTTGACATACCTTGGAGAACTTTCTTTGATGCAGCTCGAGCCTTCTTCTCGTCATCCGGCAGCTCACCACTTTCTAAGCATGCCTTCATTTCTTCGATCCAACACTTCTCCCGAGTCCAAATTTCTTGAGGGATCCTCTATGCATTTGAATTTTACTCTTTCATAGGCGTGGACTTTCGAGGAAGGAGATAGTTCAATCATGTGTTCATCCGAAGTGGCTAATTTCTGAGAGGAGGTCGGCTATGCTCATTGTTGCCCTTTCTCGTCCAATTCTACGGAGTGATAATCTCCCCGATAATTCCAAATCTTTTATGTCAGTTCTTTCACGAGTGTCAGCAGATTTGAGTCGGCGTGGCACTAAAGCACCTCGTACTCGCCTCTGACCTGGTTAACTATCAATTGTGAATCACAAGAAGCCATGATCTTAGTTGCTCCAAAACACTTGGCGTACTCTATAGTCGCTACCAAGGCTTCGTATTCGGCCCGGTTATTGGAAGTATCGAATCTGAACCTTAATGACTCGTACACCGTCCCGCATTCTCCGGTTCAAGTGAACTATCCCAGCTCCACCGCTATTCTTGGTCGCCGATCCGTCCGAATGTACCTTCCAACAATCGTCGGGTGGGTGATGGCGACACGGGACTCGACTCCTTCCCTTTAGCCTTTTCTTTTGGAGCTCGCTGCTCGTCGTCTTCCTTGGTGAACGTAAGCTCGACCAAGAAGTCGCCTAGAGCTTGAGCTAACGCCTTTCGAGGTCGATACTCAATGTCAAATTCAGTAAGGGCAATTGACCAATCGAGAAGTCAATTCGAACTCTCCCGCTTGTGAAGAATTTTTCTAAGGGGGCATTTGTAAGAACCACAATTGGATGAGCCAGAAAATAAGCTCGCAGCTTTCCTTGAAGCCACGACTAGCATAAGCGACCTTCTCAAAGCATTGTAGTATCTCGCTCTCCACATCTCGATAAGGCCTTGCTGATGTAGTATACCGGTTTTTGAAGCCCTTCGTCCTCTCTAATCAACACCGCTGCAACCGACTTGTCTCCCATGCATTTGATATACAAACAAGGTCTCTCCAAAGGGTCGGGCTACTTAGCGAGGTGGAGTAGCGAGGTAATCCTTCAATTGTTGAAACGACGAATGACATTACTGGTCGTCCATTCAAAGCTTTTCGTCCCCTCGAGCTTTGAAGAAGGGGAGAGATCTCTCTCGACTTAGATATGAAGCGACCAAGAGCCGTTACTCTACCGTTAAGTCGCTGCATTTCTTTGATACTGGTGGGGGCTTTCATGTCGACCAGGGCCTTGATTTTCTCCGGATTAGCCTCTATGCCCCGTTGAGATACCATAAATCCAAGGAACTTTCCAGCAGCTACACCAAATACACACTTGCTCAGTTGAGCTTCATGTCGTTTGCTCTCAAATTAACGAACGTTTCCTTTAGGTCGACCACGTGACGCCCGGATCTTTGTTTTGATGACCATATCGCCGACGTAGGCCTCCATGTTTCGGCCAATTTGAGAAGCAAAGACTTTGTTCACCATCCTTTGATAAGTTTCCCCTGCGTTCTTCAATCCAAATGGCATCATGTTGTAGCAGTAGATGCCTCCAGCCGCTTGAAATGCCGTCTTGATTATGTCGTCCTCATGCATCTTAATCTGGTGGTACCCTGAATAAGCGTCGAGGAAGCTGAGGGTTGAGTGGCCAGCAATGGAATCGACTAGCTTGTCGATTCTAGGAAGGGGATAACTGTCCTTTGGGCAAGCTAGATTGAGAGTAGTGAAGTCGACACACATCCGCCATTTGCCATTCGATTTCTTCACCATGACCACGTTGGCCAACCACGTCGTATGAGTGGCCTCTTTGATTATCCCTGCACTCAAAAGTTTTTGTACCTCAGCTTTGATAGCCTCTTCCTTGTCACGAGCAAAACTTCTCAACTTTTGGGGTCTAGGCTTTATGGTCTGCCGACTTCAAGTACGTGAACAGCGACCTCTTCCTTGATTCCCCTCATGTCTTTCTACCCCTCCATGCGAAGACATCATTACTTTCCTTGAGTAGCCTGATGATTTCTGCCGCTCCTCAACTGATAGCCGCTTCCCAACTCAATTTTTTGGTCGGGGTAGGAAAGGTTGGTGACACGACTCTAACTCATCCACGCCTTCTAGCTCGGTCCATCCCCGAATTGTAGAGTCTCAATGATTATCTCCTTGACCCTTTATCTCTCCTCTACCCTCGGGTGTGGAGCTTCTTCTCGCTATCATATCATCTAACTTGTCTCGCAACCTCGGCGGTGGTGGTGGTGGCCCTCGAGTTATTGTCGAGCCTGAGGCATAGGTTGCTTCCATGGTGACTTGGTCGACCATAACTACATCCGGATCGACCTCGTGGTTTTAGAGTGACATGTCGACTCAATCATGACCTCGTCATTTGAGCGATAGGTCGACTCTTCCACATTGGTGATTGTTGACAATGAGTAGTTTTGGTGACCGACGGACAGCTTCAAAGTAACCATCTCAGCCTCAATTTCCAACTCCCTTTTCTTTCTTTCTCTTCCGAGAACATGATCAAGGTAGGCTCGAGCCGTGCTTTATACACATCCTACTCCGGGGTGTGGGGAACTTGACTCGGCCGATGAGGGATCGATGCCACCATTCCAAGAGCGACCGACTGGAATACCAAGTATAGCGGCATAGTCACTATTTACATCAATCACTATAAATTGTACCTTCGATACGATCCCGAGGGGTGTTGGCCTAGGTCGACGTCGAGCTCGTCTTGCCTTTTGCATCAACTCGATGGTTGGTGAAGCCTCCAACCTACCATCATATCTCTCCAACCGCTCATCATTAAGACCATTTCTTTAAAAGTTTTGTAGGAACAAAATATCCTTGCAGAGCTCCGCAGTGTCCGAATTTCAAGAGAGCTCGCCGCGTCACATCATCCGTCTACACAGAGACCTGGGATGACGAGAACTTGCTCTCTAGCCGCCATGTTAGTAGCCAATTCATGGGGGTAGAAGCTGATCGCCTCATCTCTGACTTCTCTTCTTGGAGGCACATGTGGGGCTTTATTGAGTTGGAAGATCTTGTGCTTGACGGCCGCTGCTGCTTGCTTGCTCAGTAATGACCCCTGTGTTCAATCTAGCCGCCTCGGTCCCCGCTGTCCACCCGCCTGGCTGCTCGCCTCCACCGGCTTGAGGCCTTTTCACATAAGCGTCGAGTCTCCCCTGGTCGACCATTCTTTGTATAATGCGCTTCAAACCCAAACAATCTTCTGTGAGATGACCAGGGTGTCTTTGTGGTAGTCACGGTACTTGCTGTCCCTCCTAAACTTGTTGCACGGGTTCATCGGATCTGGAGGAGCGAGCTCGACGGCATTCATAATTCTGTTCGGCTCACTGTAAGGGGAGTGAAAGCCTTGGGTACCTTTTCTGTAGCCCTTGTCCTGTTCTTTCCATTTTTATTATTTCCTCCATTCTTGTTGGAGTCTTTCTTATCATCGGAGACCTCAACCTTAGGACTCTTACCATTCTTTTTCTCTTTCCTTTCCTCAGCAAGAGCGACATTATACACCTTCTCAAACAACTCCTGTCGAGTTGTTACTGTACGAACTGTGAGTTCATAATCCATGCCCGCGAGGAAATACCGTTTCGGAAGCAATTAATGACTTCCCTATCGGTGAGGTCTTCCTCTATCTTATCAACCATTTCCTTAAACTTGGTGAAGTAACTCATCGAAGCTTTCATTCTTCGCCGCACCAAGTTATTCAGATCGGTGACAGCTTATCTTCCGAGCTCAGCCGAGAAGCGATCCAAGAACTTTGTCCCCAAGCATGTCCAAGTAGTGATGCTACCCGGGCGCTGCACCGTTCAACCAAGTTAAGGCCGCCCGGTGAGAGTGCTTAGGAGGGCTTTGCACATATTGTCGTCCTCATTGGCGACAAAACACATGGTGGCTTCCAGATGTGCTATATGACTCCTTGCATTGGTCGACCCCGAATACTTCTTCAGAAGAGGCAACCTGAAAGTAGGAGGAGGCCGACTATCTCTCGATTTCTTTGGATAAAGGTCGAAGAGCAAAATCAATTCGTTCGACCTTTCCAATTTCCTTTTTCTTCTTCCTCCTCCCATTGTTTCGAACTTCTTTTTCATCAACAACCACTCTCTGGCGCTCGGGTCTTTCATCTCTTGGAGGGAACAGCATTCGACCTTAGACCTTCGCTTCTAGGGGGAGTTACTTGTCTACTCCTCCTATCTCTGTGAGAATGAGTCCTCTCTGATCGAACTGGGGACCTATGTCTGTCATTCCTTATGGGCGACCTGCGCCTCTCATTCCCAGATGGCGACTGCGCCTTATCTCCATGTGGCGACTGCGCCTTTCTCCTCCACGGCGACTGCGCCCATTCCCTCGTCTCTACGAGACCCCGACCTCTGCGTCTGGCCGGCGAAACCCGTCTCGTTTCTATTGGCCGCAAGCGCGTCCTTAAGTCAGACTGAGCCTCCTGCTCCCTATTTCTGGTGAGGCTAGCCCTTAGGTCGTTACTCGGCACATGAACGATAGTAGGAGCTCGTTGCACTATCCTGTTTTCACCATTCTGCCCCACACCTTCATTTGGCCTCACACTCCTGGCCTGTTGCCCATTGGAAACCTGAGTAGGGGCCACTCTCTCAGAGCGTACGTCGGCCTGTTCTGCCTCCTCCATGGCTATCAAGTCGGCCAGAATTTGGGCTCGCTCCAACATCATCTCCTTCTTGCTCATGGGGTTGGTGGAGGGACCCGCCCTGTTTCCAACATTAAGCTGAGCAGTTGGACGTTTTGGAGGAGGTGGAACTCCTTGCCCATCCATATGCCTTTTCCCTCTCCTTGTGTCAGGCAATCCTCTGCCATCAACAACACTGGTAGAGCGGGTGGCTCTACCATGGGGACGATTCGGTGGGGGAGGAGGCAAGTTAAGGTTCTCAGCGTTTGCGTTCGTGTTGTTGTTGTTTTCCTCTTCATGCCCAAGTGAAGCCTCAGATACGTGTCCGTCTGAAGTCACCATTGTTGTAGGTTGAGGGAGTTTTTTCGAGGTCAAGCTAAAGCACGATTCCCGGCAATGGAACCAAACTGATGCTGCAGGAATTGTGCTTATCAATAATCCTCCACGTGGCAAGATTAATCACCTAGCTCCTTGACCTGAAATCAGAACCCACGACTAGCCGGATGTGTCTCCGGCGAAGACGCTCGGGCGTGAGAGTAAGAATACAGTTGAATAAAGCTCAAAATGTATTGAATAATGAATTCAGAATACAAAATGGCAGTTACCTTTGCACCGTTGGTAGTGATGATGTATTTATAGGTGATGGTTGTTGTATTTTTGGTGGAGCGATATGTGCTCCGAGATTCTAGCGGCAGTTACTTGTCATGAGAACGTGCCTGAAACAGCCCCTGATTTGTAGGGATGCGGTTATGGAAAGGTTTGACCATGCAAGTCTACTTTAGCTAGCTCGACGCTTGAGTGATTAGGTCGAGGTCGCCACTTGAAGAAGGGTCGACCTGACTGACGGGTAGAGCATGGATCGTACCCGTGTAAGAGTATGGATTATAAGGTCGGGCTAAGTCAGGTCGGGACCAAATAGGTCGGACGTTGGGCTTAGTCGACTGATATTTGGCATGAGTTTTGGGCCTTGCATTGATTGGACCTGACCCTCTTGATACGTTGGGGCAATGGCTGCCTTTAGGATTGGGCTATGCTTACTTGGCCCAACTCGACACTTTTGGTATGTTCAAGACTTTTGATTTTGTTGGATGTCTTATGAAATATTAAAGACATTGCATTTTCAGCATTTTAGTAGATTAGGATTAATCTTAAGTCTCAAGAACATAAGCCTTTCAATCTTTCGTTAATAACTAGGAGTCTTCCTAGATTTCTTTTAGTATTTAAAGACAATGTATGTGAAGGATAAGGGCAGATTATTATGGAGTAAAAATTAACTTGTTTTGTTTTTCATTATTGTGTGATATTCTCTAGCCACCTTGGTTGGAATTATCAAAGGGAAGTGATTGAGGAAAGCGTCCCTGATCAGCCTTTGTTTGATCAAAATCTATTTCCGTCGCGTCATTTGGTATCAGAGCTGGTGCGAAACCAGTGGTGAAGATATGGCTGGAGACAACGGAAACGATACTCAAGATGCAATGCTTGCAACCTTGGAGCGAATTCAACAAACCCAGATTCAACTTGTGGAAGCATTGCAAAATTTGCAGATTGGTATCAACCCTACACGGTGGGCAGGTGTTGAAGCGGGTGCGGAGGCACGTGTAGGAGGTGTAGTGAACAATCTACGTCCTACACCGGTCGGGGCATATGATGACTCATATTCCGAAGGGGAGGAGGATAGAGATAGGATTGATCACCATAATGAATTATTTCCAAGAATCAAAGCTGACCTTCCACCCTTCAATGGAGAATTAGAGTTGGAGGAATTTCTGGATTGGCTTGCCCAAGTAAAGAAATATTTTGATCTTATGGGCATCACGGAGGAGAAGCAAGTTAAATATGTAGCTTACAAACTACGAAGTGGAGCTTCGGCCTGGTGAGAACAATTTCAGAACAACAGAAGACGACAAGGAAAATAACCCATTCGAACTTGGAGACGAATGAAAGCGGCGTTGCGAGAAAGATTCTTACCGTTGAATTATGAACAACTTCTTTATCAGAAGTATCATAATTATCGACAAGGAGATCATAGTGTAATGGAGTATACCCGGGAGTTTCATCGACTTTCAGCACGTAATAACTTGTTTGAGACAGAAGGCCAACTAACAGCCCGATATCTTGGGGGTATTCATCTGTCTATTAAGGAAAAGGTGAAGTTAACTGTCGTGAATACTTTGGAGGAAGCCATCAACCGTGCAACAAAGGTGGAAATGCAGAACTCACGATCAAATAAAGCCCGGTCTAGTTATCAGAGTTATGGAGACACATACCGGAGCCAATATTCGGGATAAGAGCGATAGCCAGGAGAAAGTCACAAATTCAGCATCAAAGGTTACGGATGATAAGCGTGATTCTTCTAAACAAGTGAATCAAGGAGTTTAAAATCGGCGAGCTGCAAATCCATATGCTCGAAATTATGGAGATAAGTGTTTTCGGTGTGGTCAAATAGGACATTTGTTAAATAATTGTCCTACCCGCGGAAGAGTTAACATGGTGGAGCGGGATGATTTTGAAGAGAATGATTGTGAAGATAATATAGAAGAGTATATTGCGAATCCAGAGGACGAAACAGAAGGAGTGCACGAATCGTTTGTAGTACGATGGCTAATGTTGACTACTCCTAAAATGGAAGATGGTCCTCAACGACATAATATCTTTCGTACCCGGTGCAAGGTGAAGCAACATGTAATCAGGATGATTGTAGACAGTGGTAGCAGTGAAAACTTGGTGCCGAGGGAGATTGTGAACAACCTGAAGTTGGAGATGAAGAAGCATCCATCGCCTTATAAAATCGGTTGGATCAATAGCATAGGCGACATTAAGGTAACTGAACAATGTTTAATCCCTTTTTCTATTGGCAAATATAAAGATGAAGTGCTTTGTGATATAGTTGATATGGATGTCTACAGGGGCGGATTTAGTGTTATAGGTACGGGTGCACGTGCACCCGGTCAAATTAAATTTCTTGTTAATAAAATAAAATTAATGTGTGCTTATATATTATTTGTGCGTATATTGGACAAATTTAGGACAGTAGCTTGGTTGGTTTTTGTGTTAAAACTTACCTTAAAGAACCCGTGTTCAATTCTTGCTAGCTTCAATATTTTTGAGTTTCTTTTTTTTTTTTACCTTTCTCAAAGTTTTTCTTGAATTCTTTTTAATTATTACCCTGAATATAAATAATTGTTTTTATTTACTATTCAAATTATATTTTTTTTGCCTCTATTATTATGATAAATACTTTTTTTTTTAAATGTTATACTTAAATTCTTTTGACCATCACTTTAATCAACATAACTAATTTTTATTTATGCATTATTTATTTTCATCATTTACTGTTTGAAATTATGTAGTGTAAATTGTGCACCCGCTGCTTAAAGGTTCTAGATCCGCCACTGGATGTCTGCCAATTATTGTTGGGTAAGCCTTGGCAATTTGATGTGAATGATGTTCACAAGGGTAGAGATACCGTTATTGTCTTTGTGAAAGACAAGCTTAAGGTTACTCTTAACCCCATTGTTGAGGGAGGTATTAGTAAATTGGGGCAATCAAAAGGGAGAAGTATTGTGTATTTATGTACTACAAAAGAATTTTTGAGTGAGGCTATGCATGCGCCAGTCATTTATGCAGTTGTGTCTTAATTTTCTAATTGTCTCACTTTATCATCTGACATACATTACCAAAGTGGATCAGTATGAATTGAGGATGATCAGCCACATTGAAATTGTGACACGGCCTAAACTCTTACGAGGGCAACAGTGAGGAATTCTTCGCAATGGACAAAACCATGACAAAGCAATGCCACGTGGAGGTAAAAGGCTCATAATTCATAATCGTAAACTTCTTTTCCCAAATAAAAATCAATAACGATATCTAGAGAATAAGTATCGGCTAACTCTGTGCCGGCAGTCGCGAAAAATGCAAGCGTTATCCGGAATGATTTGGGCTAAAGTGAGATAATTTGAAAATTGACGAAGATAAAGTGGAATGACTTTGAATTAAAATATAAAAAAAAAATTGATTTTTAAATTAAATTTTCAATATCTTGATTTTATAACAAAAAGTGCCAATTTTTTTAAATATGTCCTCATATTAAACGTTCTATAAATATATATTTATCTTTGAAAAATAAAATATTAAACGTTCTATAAATATATATTTATCTTTGAAAATAAAAAATTAGAGATAATTTTGATAAAATTTTATTAGGTATAATTGCATATAATAAGTTTTACAGTGAAATTGATGAAATTTGTTAATTACGGAGTAATAAAATAAAATAATTTAAATTGCAATTAAATATTGCTTAAAAAAAAAAAATTGACATTAGGTCAATTGGAAGTAATAATCATGAGGCATTTACCATATAATCCCTCTAACAAAGCAATACTACATCCTAGGACAAGTTGTATTTTGCTTAACCATATAATTTCTAGCTTAATAAGTACACTCTCCTAGCATTTTACTAAGTTCACCCTCCTATCATTTTACTAAATCCACCCTCTTTATCAATTTAATTTTTCTTTAACCACCATCACATTAGGTCACCCCCTCCCCATTAGGGCTGTAAACGAGCCGAGCCGAGCCGAGCTTTGAAGTTTCGAGCTCGAGCTCGAATAAAAAATATCGAGCTCGAGCTTTTCTCGAGCTCGAGCTCGAGCCCAGAATGCATGTTCGAGCTCGGCTCGAATCAAGTTTCGAGCCAGCGAGCCGGCTCGCGAGCTTTCGCGAGCTGCTCGAACTCGAGTTTTAACGAGCCGAGCTCGAGCTTCGACTTATGTTTTGAAAAAAAACTGAAATCAAACGAGCTTTTAACGAGCCGAGCTCGAGCTTCGACTTATTTTTTGAAAAAAATCTGAAATCAAACGAGTTTTTAACGAGCCGAGCTCGAGCTTCGACTTATTTTTTGAAAAAAATCTGAAATCAAACGAGCTTATAACGAGCCGAGCTCGAGCTTCGACTTATATATATATATATATATATATATATATATATATATATATATATATATATATATATATATATATATATATATATATATATATACTAAAATTTATTCGAGCTTTTAACGAGCCGAGCCCGAGTCGAGCTCAAACGAGTCGATCTCGAACAGAGCTCGTCGAACATACGAGCCGAACACGAGCCGGCTCGAAAAAATGACGAGCTTGAAAATCGGTTCGAGCTCGAGCTCGAGTTCACCTCGAACCCACTCGAACTCGAGCTTTTTTCGAGCCGAGCCCGAGCCGAGCTCGAGCTGGCTCGGTTCGTGTAACAGCCCTACTCCCCATCTTCTCCAGTCAACACTTCCGGCAACCATCAACTCTGGCGACTTTTTTTTTACGTCGGCGACCAAACAATTGAGAACTTAACTTATCAGTAAGTTCTCAGTTGTCAACTAAACTACTAAGAACACAATTAACTCCGGCGACCACCAACTCCGGCGACCAAACAACTGAGAACTTAACTTATCAGTACGTTCTCAGTTGTCAACTAAACTACTAAGAATACGATCAACTCCGGCGACCACCAACTTCGACGACCAAGTAAGTTCTCAGTTGTCAACTAAACTAATAAGAACACAATTAACTCGGCGACCACCAACTCCAGCGACCTCTCCGGCGACCAAACAACTGAGAACATAATTTATCAGTAAATTCTCAGTTGTCAACTAAACTACTAAGAACACGATTAACTCCGGCGATCACCAGCTCTGGCGACCACCAACTCCAGCGACCTCTCCGACGAACAAACAACTGAGAACTTAACTTATCAGTAAGTTTTCAGTTGTCAACTAAACTGCTAAGAACACGATCAACTTCGACGATCACCAACTCTGGCGACCTCTCCGACGACCAAACAACTGAGAACTTAACTTATCAGTAAGTTTTCAGTTGTCAACTAAACTACTAAGAACACGATTAACTCCGTCGATCACCAACTCCGGCGAACACCAACTCTAGCGACCTCTCTGACGAACAAACAACTGAAAACTTAACTTATCAGTAAGTTCTCAGTTGTCAACTAAACTACTAAAAACACGATCAACTCCGATGATCACCAACTCCAACGACCTCTCCGGCGACCAAACAACTAAGAACTTAACTTATCAGTGAGTTGTCAACTAAACTACTAAGAACACGATTAACTACGACAACCACCAACTCCGGCGACCTATCCGACGACCAAACAACTGAGAACTTAACTTATCAGTAAGTTCTCAGTTGTCAACTAAACTACTAAAAACACGATCAACTCCGACAACCACCAACTTCGGCGATCAACGGTTGACGGAGGATCCAAAAAACAGGCCTAACCGATCCAAAACCAAAGCAAAGTACAAATTCCGTTCCACTTTAAATTACAAAATAATAATTATTAATAAAAAAACTAAATAGAAATATTATTTTTTTCATCTCAAATAAATACTTTAAAAAATATAATTCTATGAAAAATTATAATCAAAAATAAATATTACTTTCGACACAAAATGAATAACCAAAAAATAATAGTACTACATTTTTTGTCCAAAAAAATGAACAATACTTTCTTCGTCTCAATAAATATTTAAAAAAATAATACTGCTTAATTTTTTAAAATATTCAGTGGGATTAAGAAAGTATTCTTCATTTTTTTGGACAAAAAATGTAGTATTATTTTTTGGTTATTCATTTTGAGTCGAAAGTAATATTTATTTTTGAAATGAAGATTATAATTTTTTATAGAAGTATATTTTTAAAGTATTTATTTGAGATGAAAAAAATATATTTCTATTTAGTTTTTTTATTAATAATTAATATTTTGTAATTTAAAGTGAAATCAAGTTTGTACTTTATTTTAATTTAGTTTGATTTGGATCGGTTGTGGCAGTGTTAACCGATTGCTATTACCATTACTATGTGTTTGACATCTCAGAAAAACTTAAAGCCTTCATTGCTCAAAATCTTCTGATGTACATATAACAATTCCTGAGATGTCTCCACATGGCTAACAGTGCCTGACTTACCAATCGGTCAAAGTAATAGCTTACCAATCGGTCAACAGTCCCTCTTTCAATCGGTCAATAACATAGTACCGGGTCACAACCGATCTAAACCAAATTAAGGTATAAACTCCGTCTCACATTAAATTATAAAATAATAATTATTAATAAAGAAAATTAAATAAAAATATTATTTTTTCTATCTCAAATAAATACTTTAAAAAATATACTTCTATAAAAAATTATAATCTTCATTTCAAAAATAAATATTACTTTCGACTCAAAATGAATAACCAAAAAATAATACTACATTTTTTGTCCAAAAAAATGAACATTATTTTCTTCATCCTAATAAATATTTAAAAAAATAATACTACTTCACCTAAAAAAAATTAAAATATATATATATATATATATATATATATATATATATATATATATATATATATATATATATATATATATATATATATATATTTTAACCGACTAAAGTTAAAGTCAACCGACTAAAATGTCAACCGGCTTATACTCTTCAACCTATCCTTAGCAACTCAACCGATCCTTACCGATTCTTACTGCATCAGTCTATTAGAAAGCAGGCCACAACCAATTCTTAGCAAAGCAGGCCACAAATTCAAACCAGGCCAAGCCACAATTAATTTCTAAAATATTCATTGGGACGAAGGAAGTAATGCTCATTTTTTTTGAATAAAAATGTAGTATTATTTTTTGGTTATTCATTTTGAGTCGAAAGTAATATTTATTTTTGAAATGAATAATATAATTTTTTATAGAAGTATATTTTTAAAGCATTTATTTGAAATGGAAAAAATTATATTTCTATTTAGTTTTCTTTATTAATAATTATTATTTTATAATTTAAAGTGAGACGGAGTTTATACATTTAGTTTGGTTTGAATCGATTGTGGCCTATTTTTGAATCGGTTGTGGGGTGGAATTATATAAAAGTATGACCAATCGATTGACCAAATCGGTTAAGGCAAGGGATGGAATTGGTAAAGGCCAAGGAACTTCATTTCACAAGGGCCTTCATTTCATATCGGTTGACCAAGCCAATGGATGGAATAAAGGCCAAAGACTTCCATTTCATATAATGCCCACATAACTTATATTTTTGCACAAAAAAGAGTCACCACATCATTGCCATGGTGACCGGTCAATAATAAGTGGATGACCGACCGATTCAAGGTAACCGGTCAATAAATAATAAGGTCACGGTAGATCCAGGATCCAAAAATCAGGCATAACCGATCCAAAACCAAAGCAAAGTAAAAACTCCTGACCGGTCAATGAATAATAAGGGATCCAAAAACCAGGCATAACCTATTCAAAACCAAAGCAAATTACAAACCCCTGACTGGTCAATGAATAATAAGGTCAATGGTTGACAGAGGATCCAAAAAACATGCCTAACCGATCCAAAACCAAAGCAAAGTACAAATTCCGTTCCACTTTAAATTACAAAATAATAATTATTAATAAAAAAACTAAATAGAAATATTATTTTTTCCATCTCAAATAAATACTTTAAAAAATAGAGGCTTTGACCAATAAGTCCCTCGAATAAATGAGAACAACCAATAAAACCAAACATTTTCAAAACATACCAATAAGTCCCTATAATTTTTCTGGACCAAAATACCCCCGGCCACACTCACGTGCCCATCCTCCCATGCCCAGTCCTCTCTCTCTCTCTCTCTCTCTCTCTCTCTCTCTCTCTCTCTCTCTCTCTCTCTCTTTTACGTATAATATCTAAAAAATATTTAAAATACAATATCTTTCTCTCTCCTTTTCTCTCTCTTCCTTTTTTTCCTCTTAAATTTTTAAAATACAATATCTCAAAATTTAAAAGTCGAAAAAATAATCCGAGACCACTGTTTTAATCCCATCGCTAAGACGAATCAAACAAGTTTACTCATCATATATTTCAAATTTTATAAATAAAATAAAATTATTTTTCAACAACTGTGAAATAGACCTCATTATTGTTCTATAAAAGAATGACATAAAAACAGTGAAATCAATCACACAGTTATGCACAATAGCTGAGAAAGTATCCTCAACACTCATAACTATAACTGAGAAATTGACCTCACAGTTGTGCACAAACATAATTCTCATCTTGGAAATGTGCAAATCATTACACAATTATGCACAATAACTGTGAAAATCATTACACAGTTATTTACATCAACCCAATAATCGTGAAACTTGTTCTACAGTGTCCTAAAGGAATGACATAAAAATAACTGTGAAATGGAATTCACAGTTATGCACAATAACTGTGAAAATCACTACACAGTTATTTAACATCAAACCCAACAACCGTGAAACTTGTTCTACAGTTGTCTTAAAGGAATGACACAAAAATAACACTCATAACTATAACTGAGAAAGTGACCTCAACAAACATAACTGAGAAATTGACCTCACAGTTGTGCACAAACAATCATCAGCAACTGATAAATAACGAGTAAACCAAACATACTAAGTAGCAAGCAAAATAAATGTGAAATTGATCTCACAGTTCTCAGTTTAGAAAGGTCAACAACCAAACCATTTCACATTCATAAATAACTATGAAACTGACCTCACAGTTTTAGAAGTGTGAAAAACATTTCACAGTTATTCACATCACAACCAACAATTGTGAAATAGACCTCACTGTTGTTCTATAAAAGAATGACATAAAAACAGTGAAATCTATCACACAGTTATGCACAATAACTGAGAAAGTAACCTCAACAAACATAACTGAGAAATTGACCTCACAGTTGTGCACAAACAATCATCAACAACTGATAAATAGCGGGTAAACCAAACATACTAAGTAGCAAATTAACTGTGAAATTGACCTCACAGTTCTCAGTTTATAAAGGTCAAAAACCAAACCATTTCACATTCATAAATAACTGTGAAACTGACCTCACAGTTTTAGAAGTGTGAAAAACATTTCACTACCTTTAAGACTAACATTATCAAAACATACACACACACACACACCAAACATTGTTTGAAGCCGGATGAAGTGCACTGCAACCATGCATAAGCCCCAATAATTGCATCCGCAAGAAGAAAAGGCCCCACCAAAGCATTTGAATCAAAAGCAAAAATCTATCCATAGAAGCCAAAGCCTAACAAGCTAGGCCTATCTATGCACTTATTACAACCTTCCACTACTAAACACAACCTAGCTATAACTGCTTCCATATAAACTGCCACCACTGGCTGAAGACTTCGCTTTTGATGCTTTTAGCAATGTTGCAGGGGAATGAACTATTTGCATGAGCATAAGCCAGAACCAATCATTCACGGCGCTCTTGAGCCTTCGTAAGTTTCTCGTTTAAGCTGACTTTTTCCATTTCGATTCCATAATGTAGGCAGTGGATTGGCAGGTCATATCTTTGCTTGAAATTTTTTAAAATCTTCTTCTTGTTTGCGAGTAAGAAAACAGAAATATATTGCGGGATAATACTGGGCATCTCAAAGTTGCTAGCTTTGGAGTTAAAGAGGATAGGACTCTGACCTACGAAGCCACGACTTGTGAGTTATTGCTGCTTTTAGAGAAAGTCTCGAGTACTATGAAATTGCAAAATGAGTTATCAAAATTCCAGTTAGCTAGATAATGAAAATTTTCTTTTACTAGCATGTTTTCCTATTTTTTTTCTTTTTTAATTGGACGAAGAAAGAAAAGAGCATCCTCGCTCTTTTGAGTTAAATCAAAGTAATCATCTTTTCTGTCCCCAGACCTGTGATTGTACTTATATTTTTTCGATTGGTAGGGTAAACAAAACATAGCAAAGAACCGGAATCACCGTAATGTATGTAAATTCCTTTTCTGGCTGAAACTGCTGCCATATAAACTGCCACCACTGGCTCTGAGACAATACAAATTCTTGGTTTGTTGATAGCTTATTTACTTCTCAACTCTACCAACATCAATTACGTAGAAGCTCATCAACCTCCCACCTCTACAACAGATTATCGAAAACGAGATCAAACAGAATCAAGAGTTAACCATTCTACGCCAATTGAAATGACATTGAAAACCATACATTTAATCAAACAGTTGGTGTGCACATGTGTTGATCAGCTACAAACTCTAACTGTAGATTAAAATTACTTCCCCTAAACCTACAGAAAGAAACTGGCATTCTCATATGAAATTCAAATTCTTTTAATGACAACAGATGAGAAATTAAATAAATCACCCAAGAACTTGTAAAAGAATAGGAGAGAACAAACCTTGGAGCCAAGAGGATAATCTCGTTCACGAACCAAAGCCCAGCCCTAACAAACCGATTAGCGCCACTAATCCTTCTCAGAACATCAATCAACAACCCCACAACCAAATCCGCAACATCCTCGGAGAAGATTCGAGGAGCATTAGCGATTTTAATTCCACTGCGGCAGCACTCGGGAAGGTCAATGTGGTTAACGCCGACGCTGGTGGTGATGATTAGTCGAAGCTCAGGCAAGTTGGAGATGACATCGGCGGTGATGGGAGTGAAGGCGGAGCAGAGCATGGCTTGAACGATTGAGAGGAATTGGAGGAGAGGAATTGTTGGAGAATGATCCCATGGTTGAGAGAAATTCTTTCAGTTTAAATTAGACTTAAACAAAGACATGGATGATAACATTGATCGGTTTACTAAACTTGTGCAAGACATTAAGCAAACCGGTGATAAGAACATTGATGAATATACTCCTATTGTGCTCTTGAATGCTATACCTGACTCTTATGCTGATGTTAGATCTGCGATTAAGTATGGTAGGACTGAAATTGTGCTTGATACTGTGATTAACGGGATAAAAAGTAAAGAGTTGGAATTAAGAGTTAATAAGAGTTAATAAGGGTAAATCATCTAATGTTGGTGAGGTTAATGTGGTGAGAGGATGACCTACTCAAAGGAATAATAATCAGAATAAGCAACATGACAAGACTGAATCTAGTAAAAATAATGAGAGGAAAAGAAGTAAGTCTAGGACTGGTAAAAGTAACAGAAAATGTTACAATTGTGGTGAGACGGGACATTTTCGTAAAGAGTGTCCTAATCCTAAAAAGAAGAATCAAGACTTGCAAATTGACTGTAATTTTGCTTCTGGTGAAAATGAGCCTTCTGTTTTTATGGTTACTGAAACTGTGGTGAATTATGTTCATTATGTGAAAAATGAATGGTTATTAGATTCTGCATGCACGTTTCACATGACACCTGATAAAAACATGTTTCATACTTATAGTGATATGAAAAGTGGCTCTATTTCTTTAGCTAATGACAAAAAGTGTCAAATTGCTGGTATTGGAGACATTTGTCTCAAGTTTGAGTCTGGTTCTTGCTTAACGCTGAAAGATGTGCGACATGAGCCTGATTTAGCTAACAATCTCATGTCTTGTGCATCTTTAGAAAATGATGGGTTAGAAGGGAAATGGGGTAATGGGTGCATCAAAATCTTTTAGGGGTCTCTTGTAATTTTCAAAGCTGAAAAGATTGGAAACTTGTATGTTTGCACTGCTGAACCAATGACTGATTATGCTAATGTTGCTAAAGTTGATAAAACTGATTTGTGACATAAAAGACTTGGACACATGAGTAATAAAGGTTTGGAAATTTTGAATAAAAATGACGTTTTTGGTAAAGATAAAATTTTGGGTATGCCTTTCTGTGACTCTTGTGTGATGGGTAAGCAACATAGAGTATCTTTTCCCAATTCCCCTAATCCCAATCATTGTTCGACTAAAGCAATTCTTGAGTATTTACATGCTGATGTATGGGGTCCTGCTAGTGAGACCACTCAAGGTGGAAATATATATATTTTTTTTATCTATAATTGATGACTTTTCCAGGAAAACATGGGTGTTTTTAATGAAAAATTAATCTGATGTTTTTGATAATTTATAAAATTGGAAAGTCATGATTGAAAATCAAACAGGTAAAAAAATTAAAGTGCTTAGGACTGATAATAGACTTGAATTTTGCAATCATGAGTTTGATAATTTTTGCTTAGAGAATGGAATTAAAAGGCATAAGACTGTGCCTTATACACCGCAACAAAATGGTGTTGCTGAACGTATGAATAAAACTCTATTAGAAAAAGTTAGAACCATGCTTGCTACTTCTGATTTGTCCAAACGTTTTTGGGGTGAGGCAGTAATGACTGCCGCCTATCTTATAAATAGGTCGCCCTCTGTTCCCTTAAATGGTAGGTGTCCTGAAGCTGTTTTTTATGAAAAACCTGTTGATTATGCTAATTTGAGGATTTTTGGTTGTGCTGCGTATGCCCATAGAAAAAATGATAAACTTGAACCTCGGACTGTGGGGTGTATTTTCTTGGGATACCCGGAGGGTGTCAAGGGGTATAGATTATTGGTAAGGGAGGAACTGGGTTTCAAAGTGATCATTAGTCGTGATGTTGTGTTTAATGAAACTGAATTTTCTTGCTTGAATAATGTGCCTCCCCCTCTCCCTGCTCCAAATACGGTGGAGCACTCTTATGTGCCTATTCCTGCTATTGTTAATGAGCCTGTTACACAACCTGATGTGATTCCTCCTGTTGATAATCCTATTGATGTGAATGAGCAAAATATTGATGTTGAAAATGAAGATATGGAAAATAATGATAATGAGTTGCCTGCTTTGAATGACTATCAACTTAGTCGTGATAGACCTAGACGCATATCTAGGCAACCCGCCCATTTTCATAATTTTGATATGACTTCATTTATGTTTAGTGTGTTTGAATCTATTGATAATTCTGAGCCTAAAACCTATAATGAAGCTTTAAATTCTGCTAACAAGAATGAATGGATTAATGCTATGAATGATGAAATGAATTCTTTGCATGTTAATGATACTTGTACTTTAGTGCCTAGACCGAAAAACTATTCAATTGTTTCTTGTAAGTGGCTCTATAAAGTCAAGAATGAATCCGACACTGTTAGATTTAAAGCTAGACTTGTAGCTAAAGGTTTTACTCAGAAAGAAGGTATAGATTACACTGAAATATTTGCTCCTGTTGTTATATTCACAACTGTTAGGATTATGCTTGCTTTGGTAGCTCAGTTTAATTGGGAAATGAAACAAATGGATGTTAAAACTGCTTTTTTGCATGGAGATCTTGATGAAAAGATTTATATGAAGCAGCCTGAGGGTTATATTGATAATACTTGTCCTGATTATGTGTGTTTGCTTTATATGGGCTTAAACAGTCTCCTCATATGTGGAATCTGAAATTTGATAAATGCATGCTAGATTTAAAATTCCAGCGGATTGCTTATGATCATTGTTTATATTTCAAGAATGATACGAGTATGCTTGTTTTCTTGCTTATATATGTTGATGACATGCTTCTTATTAGTCCTTGTTCTAAATCCATAGAGAATATTAAAAATTGCTTGAGTGCTAAATTTGACATGAAATATCTTGGTGATGCTAGTAGGGATAGCAACGGGGCGAGTTCGGGACGGGTTCTTCATTTCCCAAACCCACCCCTATAGTCATCTACCCTTTCCCGAACCCGCCCCGCCCCGTTACTTGCATTACCCGAGCCCGCCCTGCCCCGATTTGAACAACCCAAAAATTTAAACCAAAAATTTAAACATAACAGAAACAAAGCAGGAAAACAACCAAAATGAAAGTTTGAACATATTTGGAGATATTACAGTCAGAACATAAACATTGTTTGGTTACAACTCTTAATGCAAATGAAAATGACAACATATTACAGTCAGAACAGAAACAAAGCAGGAAATGCAAATGAGTTTACAGATTTTTGGTCCACAATGAGAATCCTAATAAGGTCCACAATGAGAATCCTAAATATTACAATCCGAATCAGAACAGAAACAAAACAGGAAAAGAACAGAACAGAAACAGAACAAAAACAAAGAAAATGAATAAGATCAGAACAGAAACAGTCCGAATCAGATCAGCAATTCTAGTTCCATCAGCAATTCCAGTCTGAAACTTTTCTTCTATTGGATTTTCAGCTTTGGGAATCTGAAATTCACTCACTACTCCCTGGAATTCCAACATAAAGCAATATAAGAAAAAAGTTCCCAGCTGAAATGATCAGGAATTCCAGTTCCATCAGCAATTCCACATATAGATAACAAAGATGTTTAGAAACTTACAAGATCAATCATCATCGTTCACTTTTTCAACCTCATCTTGTTCATCATACATATGCAAATCGTCATCCTCTTTTTCGTACGATTCCAAATCAATTTCTTGAGACATCTAAAGAAAGAAAGAAAATGAATATTAAAGCTACTGCCTCTTGTTCAACATCCAATATTCTCAGCAATCAACAAAAATACAGAATACTAGTAACCGTAAACAACCATAATGATAAAAATTAGCAAGAGTTTATGCACAAAATATGATTTCTGCACTAAAATACTTCATTGGACTTTCAAAAGCCAAGGAAAGCTAAAGATTGTAGAAATATTTCATGAAACTCCCTGACAACCCAAACACCAAAACAGATTTGATAATTACTCATGAAATCAACATGATTAAATAGCTTACAAACAAGAACCTTAGTTGGAAATAAAATGAATCTTAGAAATATCAAGATTTCATCTAAATCATATTTCAAAAAACAAAAAAAGATTTGCAGAAAAAGGAACCCAGAAAAATTAATAATTCAAATAGCTGTTGGACAGAAGAGTCATCTTGATTTGGGCTGTGGAAGATAGAAAAGAATAAATCACTTGAAGGAGACAAAGAACACAGACAACATTGTGGCGGATGAGACAGGGTTTGAGACGGGGCTACGCAGAACGACAGAAAGGAAGGGGTAATTTTGGGAAGAAGATGTATGAATGCGAAAATGGAGGAAGTACCTGCGATGGCGATGGCGATAGAGAGGGATTGACGGCTTGCGGTGGGGTGCGACCTCTAACTGGGAAGTGGGAACTGGGAGTGGGAGAGAAGAGGAAAAGAATTGGGAGAGGAGGAAATGAAGGAACGGGGAGGGAACCCTAACCCTAAGTGTCTCTTTTAGCCAGGTAAGGGTATTTTTGTAATTTCCTAGCTAATCGGGGCGGGGCGGGGGTAAACCCGAACCCTATAAAAACCCGGCGGGTTTTCAATTTAGAATACCAAACCCGGTCTATTAGGGTCGGGTCTTTTCAAGTTCAAATCGGGTTTCGAGTTTTTGCCATCCCTAGATGCTAATAAGATACTTGGCATGAATATAATCATAGACTGTGAATTATCTGTTATTTACTTGAATCAAAGTTCATATGTTGAATTTTTTTTAAGTAAATTCTCTATATGAAAGATGCTAAGTATGTGAATACCCCTCTTGCTTCACATTTTGTGCTTAGTAAAGAGCAGTGTCCCCAAAATGACTTGGAGCTAGACCAAATGAAAAATATACCTTACTCGAATGCTATTGGTTCTGTTATGTACTTAATGGTTAGTACCCGTCTTGATATTGCTTATGCTATTTCGTGTTTAAGCCGTTATATGTCAAATCCTGGTTTGCCCCATTGGCAAGAACTTAAATGGTTGTTGAGGTACTTAAAGCATTCGGCAAGTTATGGTTTGAAATTCACTAAGTGTGATGAAGGTATAAATTAGTTGGTTATGTTGATTCTAATTATGCTAATGATAGGGACAATAGAAAATCTACCACTTCATATGTGTTTACCTTATGTGGCTCTTGTATTAGTTGGAAATCTCAGTTACAGCCAATTGTGGCTTTGTCTACGACAGAATCTGAATATGTGGCTATGACCGAGGGTATAAAAGAGGTCATATGGCTTAAGGGTTTACTTTCTGAAATTGGTTTTCTAAATGATAATGTGATAGTATTTTCTGATAGTCAACCTGGCATTCAATTGGGTAAGAATCCGGTTTTTCATGATAGAACTAAGCATATAGATGTTAAATTTCATGTCATTCGTGATGTGATTGCTAAAAATGTTGTTTACCTTGAAAAAATTGACACTAATTTTAATCCTGCTGATATGGGAACTAAGTGTTTACCTGTTTCAAAATTTTTGAATTGTTTGAAAATTTTGAATTTTGACACTTCATGTTGATGCTTGTGTTAGTTTGTCCCAAAAATCCTCTTCTTTACTTTGTGTGAAGTTGGGGTGTCTAGTTTTATTCCGTTTCTATGTGATAAGAATAAACTAGATTTTTGCCTTTCATGCTTTGTTCTAACTTTGTGTTGGATCAAGTGCCGAAGGCTAAGACGATGATGAATATGCCCAGTAAGTGTATCCTGTGAGTGGATCGTGAATTGCACTGGTGTCATGAACCGGCACTTGATCCAAGATGCAGAATGTTGTTATGTTATTTGGGCGTTGGCCCAATAATAGTGCAACCCATTGTGAGCATTGATTTTTTTATTCCCAGCCCCTTTTTTGTTCCCAGCGTATCTAATTGTTGAAGTTGACTTTGACCTGGTTCTTTATCACCAAGTTTGCGATCAATTTTGGTTTCCTTTGCGGCGATTACGCCGCGTCGTTCCTCCTCCTTCGCGGTTGATTCGGTCGATCGAGTAAGTGTTTATCTGATCTTCTTCTTCTTCTTATCTCTTCCATCAGCTCCTATATAAACCCCACACCCTCTCCCTTGCAGTAACAACAACACACGGGTTTTCACACATTTTTGGGGTTTTTTCTCTTTCGGGTAAATAGAGAGAGTGAGAGAGTTTTTGGCACTGAATTAGTTTTCGTGGGTTGCTTTCTTGGGTGAATTCTTGCTTCCCTATTCTGATTTCTAAGGTCGTCTCTCCCTCAAAGCTAAGATTGATTTGATCAGTAGGTGTGTGTGTGTTGTTTGGCGAGGCATAAGAGGATGTGTGGGTTGTGGCTTTGAGGTTGGCTTTCCGGAGGTTTGTCTGTTGCTGTGTCTGTTGCTGGTGCTGGCTGCTTTAATATTTGGGTCTGTGTACTGGCGGTTTTGGGACTGTATTGCTGCCTGTGGTTTCATAGCAACGCCTTGGATCGGTACCTTGAATTGTGGCTGGATTTCGGATTGAAAGGATACTTGGGCCTATGCCGAATTCTCTTTATTCTTCTATCATTATTTCTAATTTTTCATTACTCTGTTTTTTCTGGATTTATTTCTGTTTAACCTGTTATTAACAGTCATTTTATTTTCATGTGCATGTTCTGAGTTTGCAAAATTCCTGGGTATTCGAGGTGAGAAATCTCAACAGTTCACTAATGGAAATGGAACGGGGAGAGGAAGGCCTAAGGTCGGGAGGGTGAGTCTCCAACGGTGGGGAGGTAGGGGTCGCCAGAGATAGATAGGGAGGATAGGGGTCGCCGGCGAGGAAAGAGATGCCGGAGATAGAGAGAAAGTGAAAGTGTGTATAAGAGAGACTGTGTGTGGGTGTATTTTGTGTGTGTTTACAAATGAATTGAAGGACTATGTTGTTAATTTATTTTTAAAATAGGATTTGGAAGTAGAATTGATAATTTGATGTCTTAAAATGTAAGTTTTGTTTAGACCGAAGGATTAAAACGTAATTTTCTCTAATCATAAAATGAAATAGATGTCCAGGTTCAATGTAATGATTCTACGTTAATCCCAGTCCCACTACGATAGCAATATAGCAACCAGTATTCAAACCATTACATTACCCCCTCACTCTATCAACTTGCAGCCATGGGAGAAGTAGCCGAAGCAATTGATCCAGCCTTCATTCAAGAACCACAACACAGACCTAAACCAGCCATCATCATCCAAGCCGAAGGAATCCCTTTAATCGATCTTTCCCCTTTAACCTCTCCCACTGCCAAAGAGTCTTTGATTTCTGAAATACGTGAAGCCAGCAGAAACTGGGGATTTTTCCAAGTGATCAACCATGGAGTTCCCTTAGAAATGCGTCAAAGGCTTGAATTTGCTGCCAAAAAGTTTTTCGGCCAGTCGATTGAGGAGAAGAGGAAAGTTAAGAGGGATGAAAAGTATCCATTGGGATATTATGATACGGAACATACAAAAAATGTTAGGGATTGGAAAGAAGTGTTTGATTTTACGGTGAAGAATCCGTCTTTGATGCCGACTTCTCATGAGCCTGACGATCATGAAGTAACTCAGTATTGTAATCGATGGCCTGAATATCCACCAGAATTAAGGTAAATTTCCAGGCCAGAAAGTAACTTTGCTTATTTTCCCCCATTTTTTCTTACACACTAACACACTTTAGGAATGGAAATTGATTTTTGCAGACAATTGAGCCATGGGCCATTAGATTAGGTTAAAATAAAGAAGGGGTTTTGTAGGTTCCCTTTGCCATGGAGGATTAAATAAAAGACAGCTGTGATGATTGGAAATTTTGATTCCTCAAATAGTATTAGGATCAAACTTTTGACTTTGGAATTCCAATATAAGGTTTGATCATTTCATACAGTGAGTCAGATTCTTGGATTTGAGTTCAAATCAAGAAATACAGTGATTTTGTTACTCCTTGATTTTTAATCTATTTAGGCATAATAATACATATTGATGAGGATAAATCTCCAAAAAGTTAAGTTTCCCCTATAAGTATTAGAAGGTCAATATATGCAATCGGTTAGTTTCAAGAATTACTTTGGTGCTTTGGCAGTACTCCTAAGTCATAGCTATAATAGTTCCATGTAACCATAAATAGAAGAATCTGTAATAGTAATCTTCTCCAGCTGAATACTTGAGCAGGAAGGTGCTTGAAGACTATGTCAAAGAAGTGCAAATACTAGCATATAAGTTGTTGGGACTCATTGCTTTGAGCTTAGGCTTGGAAGAAAATAGGCTACACGAATACTTCAAGGATGAGACCAGCCGTATAAGGCTAAATTACTATCCCCCTTGCCCTGCTCCTGATCTTGCTCTTGGTGTTGGTCGACATAAGGATGGTGGAGCTTTGACCATCCTAGCTCAAGATGACGTAGGAGGACTTGAAGTAAAGCGAAAAAGTGATGGTGAGTGGATTCGCGTTAAGCCCACTTTTGATGCCTACATCATCAACGTTGGTGACATCATTCAGGTACACCATTAGCACTTCAACTTGCCATTTATAACAATTATTCTACCTAACAATATGTCAACAACAACAAAGATTTAGTCCCAAATTTGAGATGCTCACCATATTTTGTGAAAAGGGTTGCTTCTGGTTGCCTAATGGGACTTCTAAGCATTGGTATGATTGTATTAGGGTCAATTTCACCGCCCACCCTGAGGTTTGGACAAGTATCATTGCCCCACCGAGATTTGGTTTCGTCTCACTTTCCCCTTCTGTCAATTTGATATAAGCTAAATGACTATTTTACTTTTTGAAAGCAAAGTTCAAATTATATTAATGATTTAGGGTTAGATAGTCATTTAGCTTACGTAAAACTGACAAAAGAGGGAAAGTGGGACGAAATTGTACCTCAGAGGTAGTGATACTTGTCCAAACCTCGAGGTAGGCTGTGGAATTAACCCGATTGCATTATTTGCAGGTTTGGAGCAATGATAGGTATGAGAGTGTGGAGCACAGGGCCATGGTGAATTATGATAAAGAGAGGCTTTCTATCCCATTCTTCTTTAACCCAGCACATTACACTAACGTGGAGCCTCTTGAGGAGCTAATAAATGACCAAAACCCTGCCAAATATAGACCTTACAACTGGGGAAAGTTCCGAGCTAGTCGAGTTCGCAGCAATTTCAAGAAACGCAATGTGGAAAACATCCAGATTTATCACTTTAAGATTTCAGGGTAACTAAGGTTTGTTGTATATATAAGAATCAATGGCTATGGTATCGGGGTAACTGGGGTTTGTTTTATATATAAGGATCTATCGCTAAGTTGTGCAATCTATCTTGTACAAGACAGTGATGATGAATAAAAAGTTGCCTTTTTTGCTTTCCTTCTACTCAGCAATTGAATACTTTGGGAACTAGTGATTCCATGATGTTTACAGCTTTGTTGGAATGCCTAAGATTAATAAGAACAGAGGCAAAATAGGATATACTCTACCTAAGTAATATAAATTTAATCGCTCAAGTCCAGAGTTTTCGTTTTTACAAGAATGATTTCATATTTAATTATTTATACAGAAGGCTGGAAGCTGAATAACTTAGCCATTTATTTATCATGGTACTGAACAAATCCCTCAGTTACTCCGACACTTTAAAATGAGAACTTTGGATGTTTTCCACATTGAGCTTCTTGAAATTGCTACGTACTCGACTGGCACGGAACTTCCCCCAGTAGTAAGGCCTATACTTTGCAGGGTTTTGCTCGTCTAGTAGCTCCTCCAGAGGCTCCACATTAGGTGTAGTGTGCAGGGTTGAAGAAGAAAAAGGGATCGAAAACCTCTTTCTTTCGTTATTCACCATTGCCCTATGCTCCACACTCTCATATCCATCATTGCTCCAAATCTACACAATACAATCATTCCATTACACATTTGTTATTCTGCCATTAAAAAGGGTAACCTAGTGCTACAAGAGCTCCCACCATGCGTGGGGTTCAGAAAATGGCCAGACTCACATGGGCTTAATATAAAAGTGTTTAATAAACTTGGGTACCCAATGATCTCACCAACATTGATGATAAAGGCGACGGGAGTGGGCTTAATGTGAATCCACTCCCCCTCACTTTTTCGCTTCATTTCAAGTTCTCCAACATCGTCTTGAGCAAGAATAGTCAAGGCACCACTATCCTTATGTTGACCAACACCATGAGCAAGGTCCAGTGCAGGGCAAGGCGAATAGTGATTGAGCCTTACAAAGTTGGTTCAGTCCTCAAAGAATCCATGCAGCCTATCTGCTGACAAGCCTAAACTCAATGTGATGAGTCCCTTTTTCACTTCTTGACCATATTCTTCACTCGCCTCCCTGCTTTGAGTTATTCCATTAGACAACTAAAACTAAAGCTAAGATCAAAGCAGCTATGGCTAAAGATGTAAATTCTGAAATTTACCTTAGTTCTGGTATATGGTCGGGCCATTTATTGACATACCCGGTTAACTCATCATCATTTGGCTCATTTGAAGTTGGCATGAAAGTCGGATTTTGTCACTACAAAAAAAGTGATTATTAGGGACTACCTTTTTTGGGTCGCTCGACTGGTACCGACCCTATTACTCTCTTAATAAGACGGCTAATTAGTTAAATTTTTTTTGAGACGGCCAATTTAATTAATGGGACCACTTTTTTTTTTAAAAACCCAAAACATAATCACTAACTAAGAAAAGGAAAATAATAATTAAAAAACAAAATGAAAAAATCCCTCCCTAATTGACGCCCACTCCCCCACCTCTCCTGCACCTCCCCTTTACTCCCTCTCTCAATCCCTAAATTCATCGTTCGATTAGCGGCTGCAAACCTCTCAATTCATCGTTCGATTTCTTCATCCGCTTGTTCGATTTCTTCATCGCCGTTCAATTTCTTCATCGTCGTTCAATTTCTTCATCGGTAATACTTCGTTCGATTTCTCATCTGGTTCCATCGACCGACTAATAAATACGATCTTGTGTGTGCAATATGTTGTGAAATTGGTGCTCCCCCGTTGCAATCAAAACAAAGAAATTCACACACCCACACGTACAAGAAAGAAACAATCACACACAAGAACACAAGAGTTGTTTACCCGGTTCATTCACCAACTCGTGAACTACGTCCAGGGGCAATTGCCAAGCCAATATGTTATTAGTCTCCTTCTAATATGTTGCTACAATATGTTCTAGGCCAAAATTATGCTTATATAGTTTATACAAGGAACCTAGCTCAGTCAAGGAAGAGATCTAAATAAAATAGGAAACAAAATCAGATTAGGAAAACACTTCCCCGACGCCAGCGCGGCCGCGCACCCCTGCAGCGCGGTCGCCCTCCTTTGCCGAAGTTCCAGCCCCAATTTTGACCAACGAGCGCGGTCGCTCTCCACCCCGAGCGCGGCCGCTCTCCCCCGCAGAAACTCCTCCGTTGCTTCCTTCCTTGCAGTTTAGGATCCAATCCCAACAATCTCCCACCGGAGACTAAACCAATAAACATAAAATCACCCATTAACTCCCACCACGGAGTAAAGACCTTCGAACACATTCCCCCTTCTCCATATTGGCTTGACACTACCGCACCTCTCCTCAAGTACTAAGGCGAGTTGAAACCAAGCGACGTTTCAACCTCTCCGTGTTAGATCGTTCTTGCCTCCCAAATCGGCCTTCTACCTTGATTTCTCCCCGCAAGTCTAACTTCGCCTTCTCCCTCCAGACCCACCTTCCTCGCAATGCCTCCCCTTGAAACTTGGACACACCTTGTTTCTTGCATCGTTATTCTTGGTGCAGAAACCGCTCTCTGTTAGGGCCCTTGGACATCCACACCACGTTGATCAACTTTTTGTCCTCCCCAACATACCGTTTCTTGATGTCTCCCCTTTTCACACCAACAGGCCGGTTTTTTTGCCTCTTGCTCCCACCGGAACGAACATCGACATTGTAGGTAGAATACAACATCTTCCCCTTAACCCCATGAGCCAACACCTTAGCCCCTTTTGTGACTTCCCAAGACCCACCAATGAAAGAAACACCATACCCTTCACTGTCAAGTTGTCCCACAGAAATCACCCTTCTCCTCAAATCCGAACATGCATCACGTCGTGTAGTTGTAAAAACGGCCCCGTTAGGTGTCTTCATCATCACATCCCCCTTACCTTTGATCTTCAATGGTTGACCATCACCAAGATAGAGAACCCCAAAATCTCCAGTTTTGTATCGCTTCATTGATTCTGCATCCCCACTAGCATGACAAGAAGCTCCAGAATCCAACACCCAATCTTCACCCGACTGCTCCTCCCCTAGGATTAATACATCACCACCATCATCCACCACGTTAGCACCACCACCTTTTCCCGGACAGTCATAACTAATATGACCTAATTCGCCACAGTTGTAGCACTTGACCTTTTTCCTCTTAGGTCTCCCCCTATTTCTCTCCACCCTAAGTGCAGCCCCATCTACGGACGATTCTCCCCTTTTCTCTTTCCTTCGCAACTCCTCTTGAAGGATGAGATCTCTAACCTCCGTATACACCAATCTTTGTTGACGTACTAATCGTTGTGACGGTAACCTCCCAACTATCGTGCAATGATGACTTTAGTAGAAAACAAGCTAGCACTTCATCGGAGAAAGTAATATCAACACTTTTCAATTGGTCCACCATACCTTTGAAATTGCCGATATGACTTGCCGCTGTCTGCCCCTCTGACATCTTCGCATTCGCAAACCTCTTTATCAAATGCACCTTATTGATATTCGACGGCTTCTCATACATGTCCGACAGCGTTTGTAGCAACTCCACCGTTGTCTTGGCCTCCATAGCGTTCCGTGCAACGTCGTCGGTTAGGGCACTCCTTACCGCTCCTAACGCCTTCCGATCCAACGTCTCCCAATCTCCTTGTGACATGTCTTCGGGCTTCGCCTTCAAGGGTCCATGAAGATCCTTACAATAAAGGTAGTCTTCAATCCTTGTCTTCCAAAACGTGAAATTCACACCGTTGAATTTCTCGATTGAATTCTTCATCTTGACTGCTTCACCAAAATTCCCAAGAACGCGATTCAAAATTAATCAACTAATGAAAAGATTTTGAATCCTCCGAACCAAAACTCTGATACCAGTTGTTGTGAAATTGGTGCTCCCCCGTTGCAATCAAAACAAAGAAATCCACACACCCACACGTACAAGAAAGAAACAATCACACACAAGAACACAAGAGTTGTTTACCCGGTTCATTCACCAACTCGTGAACTACGTCCGGGGGCAATTGCCAAGCCAATATGTTATTAGTCTCCTTCTAATATGTTGCTACAATATGTTCTAGGCCGAAATTATGCTTATATAGTTTATACAAGGAACCTAGCTCAGTCAAGGAAGAGATCTAAATAAAATAGGAAACAAAATCAGATTAGGAAAACACTTCCCCGACGCCAGCGCGGCCGCGCACCCCTGCAGCGCGGTCGCCCTCCTTTGCCGAAGTTCCAGCCCCAATTTTGACCAACGAGCGCGGTCGCTCTCCACCCCGAGCGCGGCCGCTCTCCCCCGCAGAAACTCCTCCGTTGCTTCCTTCCTTGCAGTTTAGGATCCAATCCCAACACAATATTCTGAAGAAAGTCGTAATTTGGTTTCAATTTAGTTTGTTGTTTTGGATTTAGGGTTTATGTGTGATGTCCAGAATTTAAATTCAATTTCTCGAAATCAGTCATAATTTGTATTTTCTTGTAGTGTGTGCAGTAAAATCAAACACTTCTTTCCATTCCCTCACATTCTTGGTATGTTCGCTATCATAATACCCCAACGGATTCTTTTCATCTTTCCCTACTTTCCTCTTCTCCTCTATTGACAAAGCGAAAAACTTTTTCGCAGCTAATTCAAGCTTTTGGCGCGTTTCTAGGGTTACCCCATGGTTGATCACTTGAAAAAATCCCCAGTTTTTGCTTGATTCGTGTATCTCATCAATTAAAGTTTGTTTGGCAATAGGATTGTTGGGATTATTTAAAGGGGAAAGGTCGATTAAAGGGATGCCTTCGGCTTCTATGATGGTTAGTTTAGGTATGTGTTCTTGTTCTTGGATGAAGGTTGGATCTACTTCTACTTCTCCCATGGCTATTGCATTTAATCTGGACATGTTTGTTTTTGTTTAGGGGGGGGGGAGTCTTGTACGTTTCTTCTATGGAATGGAATGCATGCGCTTTTCAAATACAGAAAACATGGGTAAAACCACTTTTACTTCACTATGCGCTTTTGTTGGAGGAGTGCGCCCCTAGAGCTCCATAGCGCGCTAGGAAGAGCTGAGAACCAAGGAAGGGCGCTGGAGCTGAACCAAGGAAGGCCAGAGAGAGCTGCTGGGGCGCCAGAGAAGGAGCTGATGTGCTGGGGCGCCAAAGAGGGAGCTGCTGGGGCGCTAGAGAGGGAGCTCTGCTCATGGGGCGCTAACAGGGTCGGCCCAATCCCTAGGCAAGTGAGGCCTGGGCTTTAGGCCCCCTAATTTTGGCAATTTTTTGGGCCTCAAAAATTAGGGACTTAGTGCTAATATACCATGAAGTGAGAGGCCTCATTGAAAAATTAAAACAAATGGTGATAATTGATAAACCCATTACGCACAACAGACACAGTACACAACCAAACAAAAAAAAAATCATCTTCTACAACACACTAAGGCACGGCAACAGGAGCTCTCACGAGTTGCGACCACAAACTCGAAGAGACGACTACGAGTACAACAATCACGTTTGCTTTGAGATTTTGTCTTTGATTTCGGTAATAAAATACTCCTCTTTTTATTTTATCCTAGATTAGGGTTAGGGCTTTTGATTTAGGGTTAAATAGTTTTTTTTATCTGAAATTAGGGCATTTGATTTTGGGTTAAATAATTGATTTAAGTGATGAATTTGTATAGGAAAATAACCATTTGGAGCTTTAAGCTTATCTTGGAACTTTGAACAATTTGTAGCCTTGAAATTGAAGGTAATTTACTAATACTACTATTAGATTTGTTAGAATTATTTATTGGCTTTTTGGGTTATTTGAAATTCATGAATTTTGAGACAGTGTATATTTTTTTAATTTTGTGCTATTACCTATTGTTACTTGTGTGTATATTTTTGTTTGGTAATATTAGATTTGTTGGAATTATTATAGGTAGACAAAATGTCATCACGAAAGTATCCTTCTGGAAATGAAAAAAAGAAAAAGAAGCAAAAGCAAGAACAATTAACGCAAGCTTTAAGTTGTTCTCTTAACAAATATTTTACTTCTAGTAAGTTGGGTGAAAGTGAAACTATTCCTGTTGAAGATTTGGTGTGCGAAGAAGCGGTGAATGATAATCCTAATGATCCTGTTAATATTGTTGATCATGGGGAAGGTCCGAAAAGAGAAGGGACTAATGGTGACATTCCTCCAGCTCAAGAAGACCATGGAGAACCTTTAGACATTTATGATCCAAATAATTGGAAGTCAATTGATCATAATCTCAGAGAATTGTTGGTGGAAAAAGGGCCAATAAGAGTTGAAATGGAAGAATCTGAATATTCGAGGGATGATTCAGATAAGAAGCGACATTTTTCAACAGTTCATTATACTCGCCGCTTGCCTAATGGAGAGAAACAAGATAGAAAATGGCTTGTGTATTCAAAATCCTCGGATAAATTGTTTTGCTTTTGTTGTAAGCTTTTCAAGGATAAAGTGGGAGATTATCATTTAACTAGTATCGGGTTTAGAGATTGACACAATGTTGAAAACAGACTCAAACAACATGATTCAAACGATGAGCACATAGTTTGCATGCAAACATGAATTGAATTGGAGACGAGACTGAGGCGTAGCGTAATCAGACAATTGATAAAAGTGTGCAAGAACAAATTATGAGAGAGAGAACACAATCGACAAGTTTTCATATGAGTGATGAATGTTAAAAGTCTTGCAAAAAATAATTTGGCATTTAGGGGAAATAAGGAAAAGGTTTATGAGGAGGGTAATGGAAATTTCTTGAGTATGATTGAAATGATTGCAGAGTTTGATCCTGTAATGCAAGAGCACTTACGGCGTTTTCAAAACAAGGAAATTCAATATCACTACCTTAGCCACAAAATTCAAAATGAATTGATTCAGTTGTTTGCTGATGAGGTGAAAAGTGCAATAATTGAAAAGATAAAAAAGGCAAAATACTTCTCACTTATACTTGATTGTACACCTGATGTAAGTCATGGGAACAAATGTCTTTAGTCATTCATTGTGTAAATGACACTGATTTCCCCGTTAAAGTTGAAGAGTATTTTTTAGGATTTATAAAAGTTGATGATACAACGGAAATGGGGCTCTTTTCAGAACTTGAAAATGATTTCTCTTTTGGGATTGAACATTGAAGACATACATACGAGGGCAGAGTTATGATAATGGTGCTAATATGAAAGGGCATCGTAAAGGTGTACAAAGTAGATTGCTTAGCATCAATCCTAGAGCATTTTACACACCTTGTGGTTGTCATAGTTTGAATCTTGTACTGTGTGATATGGCAAACTCATCACCTAAGGCTAGAAGTTATTTTGGTGTGGCTCAACGCCTTTATACACTTTTCAACAAAGCGGTGGGATATATTGAAAAGGCATGTGAATGGTCTTACACTTAAACCTTTGTCTCAAACTCGTTGTGAGAGCCACATTGAAAGTGTTAAACCAATCAAATATAATGCCTTGAAAATCAGGGAGACTTTGTTTGATTTAGCAAGTTCCAGTGAAGATCCCAAGACATCTAGTGAAGCAGAATCATTAGTCGTACATGAAGTTGGGAGCTTTGAGTTCTTGGTTAGCACGATGATTTGGTACGAAGTTACGCAAATTTATCGACATTGTGAGTAAGACTTTTCAAAGTGTGAACATGCATATTGATGTTGCGATAGATCAAGTTTGAAGGGCCTTATTGCTCGCTTTCGTGAATACAGAGAGCATGGTTTCAATGATGCTTTAATAGAAGCAGAAGAACTTGCTCGAGAAATGGATATTGAGCCGGTTTTTCATGAGAAAAGGCAGATTCATAGAAAAAGACGTTTTGATGAGGCTTCAAGTGAAGAGGCCAGGTTTTCTCCACAAGAGAGTTTTAGATTAGAGTACTTCTTGTATATTGTTTACAAAGCTCTCACCTCACTTGATGAAAGATTCAAGCAATTACGTGAGTACGAAAGAAATTTGGCTTCTTGTTTGATTTGAAGAAATGCACAGATGATACAAGTTTGAAAAATTCTTACAAATATTTTGACACATAACAGACAAGTTGATATGGATGAGGATGAGTTTTTTAAGGAGTTGCAGCTTGTTAAACATATTTTGCCTTCAGAATTAGGAGGACCTATCCAAGTATTGAATTATTTGAAACAGAATGATGGTTGTTTTCCAAACACGGAAATTGCTTACTGAATCCTGTTGACTATTCCGGTTACAGTTGCATGAGGGGAAAGAAGTTTTTCGAAGTTGAAGTTGATAAAGAACTATCTTCGGAGCACAATGTCTCAAAAACGTTTGAATGGACTAGCTATGATATCTATTGAGAAGAACATAGTTGAAAAAGTTGATTATTCTAATTTGATTACTGATTTTACTTCTAAATGTGTCAGAAGAGTGACGTTTATGTAATACTTAATTTGTAAATATGTCGTATGGTATGCCCATGATTTTGTTAAACATATCTTGTTTATTATCTTTTACGTTTGTTATTTTTTCTTAATTTAAAAAATAGAAGAAATTATATTAGAAACTGAAAGACCCCGTCCAAAGTTACCGGCCTAGGGCCCCGAATATCACAGGGCCGGCCCTAGGCGCTAAGGAGCGCGCATGAGCTCGCTTATATATCGGGATATACTCTCGTCTCTCTTTGTATATATCTTATCCTCATGTATGTACGTATATCAAATGTTAGCGTAATTGTAGGGATTGTTAGTTTATATCAAGTAGTTAGCGTGATTGTAGAGATTGATAGCGAATTGTAGGGATTGATTTGTATTAAGATGATTAGATCAAGATTTTATCAATATCTCTAGGTTGTACTCCCTCCGTCCCTAAATGTTTGTCCCATTGACTTTTTTTGTTGAACTTTGACCACAAATTTATGAGAAATTAATAATGTTCATGAAATTTTAAAAGTTGTTGATGATAATATTATTAATGATGAATCAATAGGAATTTTTAGAATTTCATGAACATAATTAAATTGTCATATATTTGTGATCAAAGTTCAACTAAAAAATCAAATAGGACAAACATTTAGGGACGGGAGTATATAAAGTCATTGATAACATTGGAATGAACATAGAAAATTATACCCTCTCCCACTATTGATTTCTAACTCTTTTTCATCTTTGTTTTTGCTGCTTGAGCTGTCCTAACATTTTTAGGACAACGATTTTACGGTGTCATATTTATTGCTGCGTCGCATTTAGATAAGATATGATCTAATAAGTTGAGTATGAATGTATCCAATATTTATTCCAAACAATCTCGTCAAGTTCAAATGCCACAGCAAAGCATTTTGCATAAGAGTGTTCATACGTGGAACTGAACATGAAAAAGGTGCTGAGTCATCAATATTTTAAGGGCTACAAGAATCTGACTGTCAATAAATTTTTATTTAATGCCAACCATAATAATAATGATCAAATGTTGACCGGAGATACAGAAGCAGATGCGAACCTATCTTCTCTTCATGCACTTCCTGGGTGTCATAGCCAAAGGATAAAATGAGACCAGCTGCAAGCACTTTGTGCTGGTTCATGGGCCTTGCCTTGGAGCAGATCTGGGGCCTCCGTCGTCATCCGACTGTTTTCTTTCCGTCATCCGATTGCTTGACAGTTCATATTGCTGGTCATAGGATGAGGTTTTGAGGATATAATAGCCTTTTTTTTAACATTCCCCTCCGAAACCAGGCGCTAATCATTTCCTTGAGCTTTGATCTACACTGTCAAAAGCAGAACTGTTATACAGCTCGACCGCATAAATCCCCTTGGAGCCTAGTCTTGTACAAGCATTTAGTAGCTTTATTAAGATCATCAAGCTATAATGTTAAATCTATTGACTTGCCTTCTGGGATTGACCCAAACCAGGTCAACAACTTTCCTTCGATTCCGGATTACTTTCAGACAAATATTCTTGAAGTTCAACAAAATTGGCCTTCCTTTTACAATTAAATAGATATGCAATCTGATCGACAATTGTCAGAGATGTATTGAAAGTATGAATACCCACAAAACAACGAGCTATCGATTACAAAGAATCAAGCAGAGACAATTGTCAAAACATTAACGACTCTTATCAGATATAGCAGAAATAGACAGGAATCTCGTGCAATGAGCCATCAGTAACCTACAAATGAAAGAATTTCCCTACATATACCCCCGAAGGTGAAAATTAAGGAAAAAGACCAACATAAGGGATCGGAAATTCAAAGGTTCGAGCATTCGAAGGTGGAGGTGTGCACTGCTGGATGACCACTGAAATCCCTCCGATGAAAACTCTGACAAGCTCTATAGCTAACTTGAAAAAATGCATGAACATTTCTACTCTCTTTATCATATCCATCACTTAATAACACATTTATATATTTTCTCTTGAAGAAAAAGTTTTTTTTTTTTTTCTGTTCACCGCGTTTCAATCTTTTTCTTTCAATTCAGAGAACTATATATATAGTCTGAATGAAAGTCTGAAAGGATGTAGCCATGGTTGAAGGAGGCAACTTAATCTGGCTTTTGGAAACCTTGAAGGGGCATTTTATATATACTTCTCTCTCTTAATCAAACATCTGAATAATATCTCAACTCGTGAATGTTGTTGTTGGGGTTGGACAAAATTAATATGGGTGTATAATATTTGACAGTCAATGCCTTATCCATAACACATGTTAATAATGGAACTGGCACATAGTAATTTTTTTATTTTATTTTACGATGTCCCAAGTGTCGGGAGGTGAGGAGAGAGTTCAAACTCTATACCTCTGAAAGATGATGTCAAAATGTCAAATCAGCCCAAATTCAAGTGATCGGTGGTGCTTCGGCGATTGCTTAGCCTGAAAATAAGATAAAACACGTAAACTAAAACGGGACTTCACCGGCGAAGGCCCTCCGGCGTGAGCGTAAGTTCACGGTCTGTAGAGAGAAACTAATTTGACAGAGTTTCGGGTAATAAAAGTAACTGATGCCGCAGGAAATGTGCTTATCAATCTTCCTCCACGTAGCAGGACTGATCACTTGGCTCCTTGACCTGAAAACCAGAACCCACGACTAGCCGGATGTGTCTCCGGCTTAGACCCTCGGGCGTGAGAGTAAGTATGTATGTGTTGGAGAGCAAAATGTATTGAACGAATGAATATTCAGATAACAAAATTGCAGTTACCTCATAACCGTTGTAGTGGTGATGTATTTATAGTTGTTGAAGGTGGTTTATTTGGTAGGGCTACATGAGCTCCGATATTTTAGGGACAGTTACTTATCATGTGAACGTGTCTTTAAATGATCCCTGAATTGTAGGAAAGCGGTTATGGCAAGAATAGAGGCATGTGCGCCTGTAACCGTGAGGTCGACGCTTGCTTGGGCAGGTCGAGGTCGACACTTGGAGTTAGGTCGACCTGACTGGCGGGTAGAGCTGGATCGTACCCGAAATAGAGTTTGGATCGTGAAGTCGGACTTAGTTAGGTCGGGACCTGATAGGTCGGACAATGAACTTAAGTCGACGTATCAATGAGATGGGCCCTGGGCCATGTGATCATTGGACCTAGCCCACTGAGAATATAGTGGCCATAATTACATGAGGATTGGGCTTCACCTGCTTGGTCCAGCTCGATACATTTGGCATGTTCAGTGGCCCCCAACTTTCGAGTTGACTTTGTGGACTAGGAAGTTAAGGAAATTTTGACGAAGATCGCTGTGACTCGCAGGTCGCCACTCGTACCGAAGTTCAGTCGACTAGAGTGACGTGGCATAATCCTGAGCGTTGACGACGAACGGTCAGATCTGAAGGAGCGCCGTAATTCGTAATGATTACTATTCTGACGCTTGAAGAACCGTCTTGGAAACTGTTTTCCTCCATTAATTGGGAAAAGTAAGACTTTTGAATTTTCCTTTTCCTCTTCAATCTTGGAAAATATAAATACCCAATTCCTGCCTCATTTAGAACTTTTGCTCTCTTGGACTCTTGAGTAATTCCGTTGAAGACAGCAGAAAAAAGGCAACTGATTAAATCTGAGTTTTCGTCTTCGTCTGTAACCTTTCTTCATTCGAGCTAATTAAGGTATTCCTTTTTTCCCTTAGTGTTAGGGTTTTAATTTCTGCAATTTCTCCAATTCTGCCATGGCTAGGACCTTTAGTTGTGAGCGTGGAGCTTGGTATGGTTACTGTAGGGCAAATAGAAGAGTTTACAAGCACTTGAACAGGGAGTGGAGTGAGATAACAATGGAGGAATGCACCTCAATTTTGAACCGTTGGGGTTTGCGTTTCCCCAAGCTAATTTTGCCTGTAGGGGAGGGTCTAGGCGTTTTAGAGTCGAATGATCCCAGAATTGTGTCTTTCAATCTTTTCCATGAACTTCTCGATCACCTTGCGTTGTTCTACGTCCAGGGCCCTAATAAACCCTCTTTTATTAGGAATAGGTTGGGATTCCCGGGGGAATCTAGGTCGCCTCTTAGTGTGTCCATTAGGTCGCTTGAGGCGTGTATAGAAGCGATTCCCTGTTTCCCGTCTTCTTGTACGAGATATGGAGACTCAAGGAGAAGTTGATGCTTCGACCTCTTCCAGCCCACGCATCGTTGATGCATTTGGGACCTCTGTAGTGTCTGGGCGGAATGAAAGGGGCTATGTGCCCAAAGGGCCACTCAGAGGGAAGCAAAACTTTCCTTCCCGACTATCTATGATCCACGACTTCTGTTAGGTGGACAAGGAGGAATTTGACGTTACCATCTACAGCAAAAAGGATTTCTTCGACCAGTTTGGTGGCACCTACAAGACAGATTCCACTAGGGTCGCCTTCTATTATGGTCAATTCGTGGCTGGCTTAAGATTGCCTTTGGACCCCTTCATAAACGAATTCTTAGAGTGTGACAATGCCTTACCCCTCCAATTGGGTGCTAATACCTGTAGAGTCTTGGTCTGCTTCGCAATGGTGTGCCGCTTCTTAGGGTACGAGCCCTGCATGAGGGTGTTCAGAGTGTTTTTTGGTGTGAAGGTTGATAAGTCCCAAGGTATAAGTACTCCTTCAAAACCAAATTCCCCTAAGTTGTTCATTAACTTGCCTAGTAAAGCCAGTGGCTGGAACTCTCATGTGGTTGTAGTGGAGAGTAGGTTAGGTTGGGAGTTCCCTTTGCCAAGTGAGGACACCCAAGTGGTGAAAGATGAGGATCGATGGAACCTGCGGCATGCGATTTACGTAAGAAACTGGTAGAGCTGATTGCCCGTAGACCCATCAGTTGGGAAGTTTTAGGAACCACCAAGAATAACTATATTCAGGCTAGTATGATGCTAGGGGATGGCGACGTTGTGCCACTGGTTCCCATCGTGAGGTGCTTAAGGTATCCGGACTGGGTGACCCATGCTCTGGGTAGGTTTGAGAAAAAGTGCTCGCTCTGCCAGAAGACCCCCAAGTATTGCAAAGATAACGGGGAGCACGTTGGTGGTAAGGATTTTACTCGCCCCTTCACTTCCCATATGTGAAATTTTTATGATTGTGCTCCAGCTTGCTTGGCTCTTGTATTTAACTCTCTGCTCGCATCTCGTTGATTTTAGTGTAGATCTCGTAGCATGTACATGTTTAGCTTCTGTATAGAATCTTTTAGCTCGTAGTCATATTGCTCGTATGTAGAACTAGTAGTTCGTACATAGAACTTTCTTGATATGTTGAGCTGACACTCTTTATCTTCTTTGCTTTTTGCAGTTCTAACCCCTGCCCAGGAAGCTAACATGGGTCGAGCTATTGACGTGAGGAAGAGCAAGAGGAGCCATGGAGCTGCCAATGCTAGGGAGAATCGAGAGGCGGAGGGAGTTAAGAGGAATGAGCTGTTGAAGTTGGTTGATAAAGACACCACCCAATACATCCCTGCTGAAGATAATGTTGAGGAGCTGGGAGAGGAACCTGTTGATGGAGGGAGCGCAAGGCTGAGGAAGTTGATGCGGCGGGAGTTGACGGGACTGAGCTGAATGTGGAGCCAGTCAATGAGGTCGTCAGGGCCAGAACCCGTGCCTAAGCTAAAGCTAAAACCAAAGCTGCCTCCAAGGCAAAGTCTCATGTCATTGATGTGGATGAGGATGAAGATGTTGAAAATGCTCCCCTGAGCAAAAAGATTAAGATTGGCCCGTCCAAGGTGAGCTCGACATCTGACCAGGTCGGCATTTGGTGCGCCAATGGAGACTGAAGTTAGGGGCCTCCAATCTTCTCCTGTCCATGTTTCATACGCCGAGTTGATTCAGGCTCGGGTTGATGAGCTGAGTGAGGTGACTCCTCTGACTAGGATCAACTGCTTTGCTAGGGAGTATCCTGAGTTGGAGTATGGCCAGGTGGTTGTTAGGAGGAGGCTGATCGGGACTTAATCAAGAAGTTCACCAACAAGCCTTTGACTCCGAAGCTTGTCGTGCCATGGTCGGGCTAGCCACCTCAGAGGTAACCCTTGTAGTTTTGTAATATTGGTTTGGCTTTCCTCGTTTGTCCCAAGTCTCCCTCTCACTCCTGATCGAACTTACTCTTTTTCTTTACTTGCTCTCTCAGTCCCTTGCCATGATAGACCTGGCCACCACTTATTGGAAGGCTGCAGAGGAGCAAGAGAAACTGGCTAAGACCATGCTGGCCCACAAGAATGAAGAGTTGGCAAAGGTGGAGGATGAGCGAGCCAAGCTGAAGGAGGAGCTCGAGAAGTTGAAGGAGGAGCACTCTGATCTGGATAACTCTTACGACGCCTTGAAGCTCGTCAAGGATAATGAAGTGAAAGCGAGGAAGAAGCCTTGAGTAAGGTTTGGGAGAGGCTAATAAGGAGCTTGGAGAGCTCAAGCCTATTAAAGAGAAAGCTGTGAAGTATCTAGAACTGGCGACCCAATTATTGGAGGAGAGTCATGTCATATTGGCAAAAAAACATGAGGAAATCGAGGCTGCTCGGCTTAAATGGGAGGGAGAGCTAGGTGTTTGTGAAGGTTGCGAAAGAGGAGGTGTGCAAGCCTACAAAGATAGTGACGAGCTCCATACTCATATTGCCCAGCGGGCTAGCTCGTTACAGGATGTAGGTCGGAGCCGTATGGCTCGACGCATCGTGGTGGACCATTTGCCTTTGACATCTCCATCGAGCAATTGGCGAAATGGGCTTCGGAGGACCCTGCAAATACGGCGGCTCGCCGGGCCATAATTTGGTTCCTTATAATGACAACGATTTGGAGAATATTGCCAATGATGACGCGGCAGCAGATGCAGAGATTTGGAACCCTCCTCCAATTGAACCAGTTAACTTTAATACTATCTTAGCTGAGCTCGAGAAGCCTGATTCACTGGCCTTTGATGATGATACTCCGAGGCATGGGTTTTCAGAGTCAGGTAAACCAATTGGCCCCTAGGAGCAGGAGGAAACGATAGATGATCAAGTGGCTACAAGTGATCATGTGGGGGTCGACCGTCTTATACCAGTGTCCAAGTTGAAGGTGATCCCACAAACTGAACCTTATATGTAATGGTTGTGTAACGAACAAGTTCCAAACATTTTTATTTTTTGCTTTTGTTAATGTTGATGCTTTGGCCCATATTTGGGAGGCATCTTTCTTATACACTTTTGTTTGTTCAAGTCTTAGCCCGCTTTGGGAGACTTAATTATATTTAATCGTAGCTGACTTTCCTCCATTGCATGTGGTATGCTTTTGGCTTCAGCATGTGTGTGTCGAGCTAGATGTAATAGGATGAATAAGTCACCCTAAGCTTAGGGTCGACCTAGTTTCATGGTGACATAGTCAGCCTTAGACTTGTAAGGATTTTTGTAAACTAGATTGACTCAGAGTCGAACTGTTTAAGAGATCAAAGGCGACGGATCGGGCGATTAGGATGAGGCTAACTAAGAGTCGAGCTCGTTAGGACGAAGTCGACTAAGAGTCGGACTTGTTAAAGAAAACAAAGCGATTAAGAATCGAGTTTGTTAAACGGAGCGACTAAGAGTCGAGCTCGTTGAGCGAAGTCGACTAAGAGTCAGACTTGTTAAAGGAACAAGGCGATTAAGAATCGAGTTTGTTAAAACGGAGTGACTAAGAGTCGAGCTCGTTGAACGAAGTCGACTAAGAGTCGTACTTGTTAAAGGAATAATGCTGATTAAGAATCGAGCTTGTTAAAACGAAGCTGACTAAGAGTCGAGCTTGTTGAAATTAGTGTAGCACAGTGTTTGGTCGAATAGAACATGTGATTTTATATTGAAATAGGAACATGCTTACATCAAATGGAAAGCTAGAACTAAGATAAATTCAAACTTGGGAACTGCCTTAGCTTTGAACTGAACTAGGGACTTGGACTAGAAGTAGTATTTGATAAGGTGAGTGGCGTGCCAAGGATGCTTTAGCTCTTCACCTCTTGGGTGAGCAATCATGTAGGTTCCCTCTTTGATAATTCGAGTAACAATGTAAGGACCTTCCCAATTGGGAGATAGCTTATTCTGTTGGGTTCTCCTTCCTGTTGCCTCGATCTTTCTTAACACGTGATCGCCTACTTGGAATGACCTCGTCTTCACCTTCTTGTCGTGGTAACTCTTGGTCCGCTGCTTGTAGTTGACCATTCGTAGGTAAGCTGTATCTCGCTTCTCGTCAATCAAATCCAGGTCGATCAATCTGTTGGTATCATTCTGTTCTTGATCAAAGAATGTCACTCTGGCTGTAGGAAACCTCAACTCAGCTGGAGCCATGGCCTCTGACCCGTATGCTAGAGCGAATGGGGTCTCCCCCGTAGGCCCCCCTAGTGGTTGTGCGAACTGCCCAAAGAGCAAGGGGGAGTTCGTCCAACCAGTTGCTACGTCGACCTACCAGACCTGTCTTTAGTGAAGATAGGACTAGCTTATTATTTGCTTGACTTGCCCATTTCCTTGAGGATATGCAACGAGATGGCGCGATGCTTGACCCCCACTCTATTCATTTCTTCTTCAAAAGCTCTGGATAACTTTAACCCATTATCTGAAACTATAGCTCTAGGGATCCCAAATCGACACCAGATGAAGTCGTGTATGAAGTTGATGGCGTTCTCCTCTGTGATGCGAGCTAGTGGCTTTGCTTCGACCAACTTGGTGAAATAATCAATGGCGACGATCGCGTACTTGCAATTTCCCCGGGCGGGAGGAAGGGTCCAATTAAGTCGACTCCCCACATATCGAACGGCCAAGTAGCGATCACTGGAGTTTGTTCCGTTGTGGGCATATGAGGTAAGTTGGCAAACCTTTGACATTGGTCACATTGCTGTACAAAGTCATGAGTGTCAGCTCTCATGTGTGACGATAATACCCCAAAGTGATCAACTTGTCGGCTAGAGTTACGGCCCCGGGTGTCCACCACAAATCCCACTGTGCACCTCATGCATTAACTGAGTGATCTCTTGAGGATGAATGCACTTCAACAGTGGTCTAGTGTATGATCTCCTGAATAGCATGCCTCCTTGAATAACATAACTCGGAGCTTTCTTCTTGATTGCTCGAGCTTTCTTCTCGTCTTCTGGGAGCTCGCCAGTTTCCAAAAATGCTTTCATTTCCTCGATCCAACACTTGTTGTACACCCGATTCCTTGAAGTGTCTTCCACACACTGAATTTTAACCCTTTCATAAGCTGGATTCTCGAGGTAGGAGATGGGTTCCTCATGTGGCTCGTTTGAAGTGGCCAGTTTTGAGAGCAAGTCGGCCAACTCATTGTCTTCTCGACCAATCCTTTGGATTTCCCAAAATTCTAAGCCTTTTGTCAATTCCCTCACCAGGTCGTGGTATTTGACTAAAGTGGAATTAAGTACCTCATACTCGCCTCTAACTTTGGTTGACTATTAGTTGGGAATCACAGTATGCCATGATTTCAGTCGCTCCAAAGCACTTGGCGTACTCGATGGCTGCTACTAAGGCTTCATACTCCGCCTGGTTGTTGGATGCATCGAACTTGAATCTCAATGACTCCTCATATCTTGTCCCCGGATTACGGCTCGATCGAGAATAATCCCGGCTCCACCGACATTCTTTGTAGGCGACCCGTACGAATAGACTTTCCAACAATCGTCGGGTAGAGAAGTGACGAGTGGGACTCTTGCTCCTTTCCACTTAGCTTTTTCTTTACGAGCTCGCACCTCATTGTCCTCGCTTGGTGAACGTAAGCTCGACCACGAAGTACGCGAGGCTTGAGCCTTGATGCCTTTCGAGGTCGATACTCGATGTCGAATTTCGTGAGGGCAATTGACCAATTGAGTAAGAGACCTGAACTCTCTGGCTTGTGCAAGATTTTTCTCAAGGGTGCATTTGTGAGCACCACGATAGGATGAGCAAGGAAATAAGCTCGCAGCTTCCTTGAAGCTACGACTAAGGCATAGGCGACCTTCTCAGCATTGTAATATCTGCCCTCCACATCTAATAGGGCATTGCTAACATAGTACACGGGCTTTTGAAGCCCTTCCTCTTCTCGAACCAGAACTGCAGCAACTGCTTTGTCCCCCATAGATAAATATACGAACAAAGTCTCTCCAGTGATCGGGCTACTCAATAGAGGTGGAGTAGCGAGGTAGTCCTTAAGTTGTTGGAACGACGAATGACATTCGGCCATCCACTCAAAATTTTTTGTTCCCCTCAAAGCCTTGAAGAAGGGGAGAGACCTTTCCGCTGACTTAGATATGAAACGACCTAGGGCTGCAACTCTTCCATTAAGTCGCTGCATCTCTTTTACACTAGTGGGCTCCTGCATGTCGACTAGAGCCTTTATCTTCTCTGGGTTCGCCTCTATTCCTCGTTGTGACACCATAAATCCAAGAAATTTACCCGCTGCTACACCAAAAACACATTTGCTGGGATTAAGCTTCATGTCGTTTGCTCTCAGATTGGCGAACGTTTCCTTTAGGTCGACCACATGACGTCCGGTCTTTGTTTTGATGACCATATCGTCGACATAGGCCTCCATGTTTTGGCCAATCTGTGAAGCAAAGACCTTGTTGACCATATGCTGATGGGTTGCCCCAGCGTTCTTTAGTCCAAATGGCATCATAGTGTAGCAATAGATGCCTCCTACCCGGCTGGAAAGCGTAAAAATGTATTTGCAAATGTCATCCTCATGCATCTTGATTTGATGGTAGCTTTGAATAGGCATCTAGGAAGTTTGAGGGTAGAGTGGCGGCAATGGAATCAACAAGTTTGTCGATTCTAGGAAGAGGATAGCTGTCTTTTGGGCAGGCAAGATTGAGAGTGGTGAAGTCGACGCACATTCTCCATTTGCCATTTGACTTCTTCACCATGACCACATTGGCTAGCCAGGTTGTATGAGTGGCCTCTTTAATTATACCTGCACTCAAAAGTTTTTGTACCTCAGTTTTTATGGCCACCTCATTGTCACGAGCGAAGCTTCTCAATTTCTGGGGCCTAGGCTTTATGGTCGGGTTGACCTCCAGCCTATGAACAGCGACCTCCTCCTTGATCCCCCTCATATCTTCTACTCGCCATGCAAAGACGTCATTGCTTTCTTTGAGTATCTCGACAATCTCCATCCTTTCTTCAGGCGACAGCTGCTTTCCAATCTGGATTTTCTGCTCGGGGTAGGAAGGATTTGTAATTCTTGATTCGATTCTTCCATGACCTCTAACTCTGGACCATCTCTAAATTGTAGGGTTTCATGATGATCTCTCTAACCCTTTGTCTTTCTCTGGCTCCCAAGTGGTGAGCTTCCTCAGCAATCATCTCATCTAGCTTGTCTGCAGTCTCACTGGTGGTGGCCCCCGAGTTATTGTCGATCTGGAGGCATAGCTTGCCTATGGAGACTTGGTCGACCATAACTGTATCCGGATCGTCCATGGTGGTTTCTGAGTGACATGTCGACTCAGTCATGATCTCGTCATGTGAGCGATAGGTCGACTCTTCCACGATGGTGATTGTAGATAGTCGAGTAGTTTTGGTGATAGTGAGATAACTTTAAGTATCATACGTAGTCTCGATCTCTAGCTCCCTCTTCTTCCTTTCTCGAAGGACATGATCAAGATACGCTCGAGCCGTGCCTTGTGCGGCCAGACTCCGGTGGTGTGGGGAATTTAACTCGGCGATGGGAATTGAGGCCACCATTCCAAGTGCGACCTGGCCAGGAATTCCAAGAATAGCAGCATAATCACTATTGACATCTATGACAATAAATTTTACCTTGGAAATGACCCTGTAGGGATGTTGGCCTAGGTCGACATCCAGCTCAATCTGTCCTTTGGCATCGACCCTGTGGTTGGTGAAGCCTTCTAATCTGCCATCGTACCTTTCAAGTTGCTCATTCGAGAGACCCATCTCTTGGAATGTCTTATAGAACAGGATATCCATGCAGGCCCCCGTATCGACTAAGAGTCTGGTCGTCGTACATCCATCAATGAGTCCTGGGATGACGAGAACTTGCTCTCTAGCCGCCATATTAGTTGCTAGCTCGTGAGGATAAAAGCTGATCACCTCATCCCTAACGTGGCTCCTTGGCGGCACATGTGGGGCTTTGTTGAGCTGAAAGATCTTATGCTTGATGGCTGTGTTGCTTGCTTGTTCAGTAATAACACCCAGATTCAGTCTAGGCTGCCTTGGTTCCTGATGTCCACCTGCAGGTCGCTCACCTCCACCGTCTTGAGGCCTTTTAACATATGCGTCGAGCCTACCTTGTTCAACCATCCTCTGAATTATACGCTTCAAGCTCATGCAATCTTCTGTGGTATGGCCTGTATCCTTGTGGTACTCGCAGTACTTGGAGTTGTCCCTTCTGAACTTATTTGCTGGGTTCATTGGGGCAGGTGGGGCCAGCTCGACCGCATTCATAATCTCAGTTCGACTCACTGTTAGGGGAGTGAAAGCCTCAGGCACCTTTTCTGTTGCCCTGGTCCTGTTCTTACCATTCTTATTGTTTCCCCCATTCTTGGCTGAGTCCTTCTTATCATCAGCGACTTCAGTCTTGGGGCCTTTCCCATTCTTCTTTTCTTTTCTCTCCTCGGCCAATGCTACGTTGTAGGCCTTCTCAAATAACTCTTGTCGAGTTGTGACCGTTCGAACTGTTAGCTCGTAATCCATGTCCGACAAGGAAATTCCCCTCTGAAAATGCAATTGATCACCTCCTGTACGCCGTGAGATCCTCCTCGATCTTGTCGACCGTCTCCTTAAACTTGGTGTAATAGCTCATCGAGCTCTCATTTTCCCTTGCACCAAGTTGTTTAGATCGATGATCATCTTTCTAGCTCCAGCTAGCATCGAGAAGCGTTCAGAAACTTCGTCACTCATATAAGACCGAGGTTGAGATACACCCTGGTGCCAAACCATTGAACCATGTGAGGGCTTCCCCAGTGAGTGTGCTCGTGAGTGCCTTGCACATCATGTCGTCCTCATGGGAGACAAAGCACATGGTGGCCTCCAGGTGTTGTATATGGCTTTTGGCATTGGTTGCTCCTGAATATTTTTCCAAGGTTGGTAATACGAAACACAGGGGAGGTCGACAATCGAGCAACTCCTTAGCCAAGGGTCGAAAGAGCAAAATCTTTGTGCTCGCCACTTTCCGGCACCTTCCTTCTTGTCGGCTTCCCCTTGTTCGAATTTCTTCTTCCCAGAAAGGAGCCACTCCCACTAGCGTTTGGCTTTGTCGTCCTAGCATGGGAGACATTATTCGACCTTTGCTTCTCTTCTGGTGATTCTCTTTCCCGAGAATTGGCTCTATGTCTTTCACTTCAGGGAGTTATTCCTCTGTCCCTCCTATCTCTGTGGGAGGGTGATCTCATGAGGCGAGTTGGCGACTGCCCTATCGTCTCTTAGTGGCGACCTGCGCTATCATTCTGGGTGGCGACCTGCGTCTTGCTTCTCTTATAGGCGACTGCGCCCATTTCTTCCTGTGGGATTGAGATCTTTGTGTCTGGTGGTGATCTACGCATAGCTTGATTAGCCTCTATTTGGTGCTGCGTCCTCGAGTCAGTGGGCTTCCTGCTCCCCGTTCCTGGTAAGACTGGCCCTTAGGTCGTCACTTGGAACATGAATAGGTGATTGAGGCCGCACCACCATCCTTTGGTCAACATTCTGTCCCACAGTTTCATTTGGTCTAGTACTCCTGGCACGCTCCCTGTTTGAAACTTGAGATGGAGCCACCACTCTACGATCTTCTGCTCAGCACAGTACGCCTCCTCCATTCCCAGTAACTCGGCTGAATCGAGCTCGCTCCGTCGGCATTTCCTTTCTGCTCAGGGGGTTGGATGAGGGACCTGGCCTGTTTCCAGCGTTCATCTGCCCTGTTGGACGCTTTGGAGGAGGTGGAACTCCTTGCCCCTCCATTGGTCGCTTTTCTCTCCTCCCATCTAGCAATCCTCTGCCGTCAGCAACGCTATTAGATCGAGTTGCTCTAGCATGTTGACGCAGGGGAGGGGGAGGAGGCAAGTTAGCATTCCCAGTGTTTGCATTGGCGTTTGCGTTATTGTTTCCTTCTTCGTGCCCGAGTGAGGCTTCAGATACATGTCCCTCCGAAGTCACCATGATTGCAGGTTGAGAAAACTTTCGAGGTCAAGTTATGCACGAATTCCCGGCAATGGAACCAAACTGATGCCGCAGGAAATGTGCTTATCAATCTTCCTCCACGTGGCGGGGAAGCTGATCACTTGGCTCCTTGACACGAAAATCGGAACCCTAGGCGACTAGCCGGATGTGTCTCGGCTTAGACCCTCGGGCGTGAGAGTAAGTATGTATGTGTTAGAGAGCAAAATGTATTGAACGAATGAATATTCGGATAACAAAATTACGGTTAACTGCATGCTTAGTTGTAGTGGTGATGTATTTATAGTTGTTGAAGGTGGTTTATTTGGTAAGCTACATGAGCTCAGATATTTTAGGAACGATTACGTATCATGTGAACGTGTCCTTAAACGATCCACGATTTGTAGGAAAAGCGAGTTATGGCAAGAATAGAAGCATGTGCGCACATGCTTAGTGAAATCGGCGCTTGCTTGGGCGAGTCGAGGTCGACAGCTTGGAGTTAGGTCGACTGATTGGCGGGTAGAGAGTGGATCGTACCCGAAATAGAGTTTGGAGTCGTGAAGTCGGACTTAGTTAGGTCGGGACACAGTAGGTCGGACAATGAACTTAAGTCGACGTATCAATGAGATGGGTCTTGGGCCATGTGATCATTGGACCTGGCCAGCGAGAATATAGTGGCCATAGTTACATAAGGATTGGGCTTCACTTGCTTGGTCCAGCTCGATACATTTGGCATGTTCAGTAACGTACCAGAATATGAAAATAATGGCTTGTATTTATAGTGATGGATTGACAGAATTCATATTGAACTTGGACTGTAAAGAGATAAGGTATAATCCTAGGATGATTATATCTGTTAGAGAGTCCTTATTTGACTTGAATTGATGTAGGAGGGTACAATCCTGATTGGATTATAACTGCTTAATCCTTGTTGAAATAGGATTACAAGGTATGCTCTGCCGAAAAGCCGAGGTGCACAAATTCCTTATCTCGTCATATGCAGATAGATCGAGATGAATGAATTCCTTTCCTCATCATATGAAGATATGCCGAGATGCATGAATTCCTTTCCTCGTCATATGAAGATATGCCGAGATGCAAATATTTCTCTCCTCGTCATTCATGGTCATCTAGGTTCATGATGAGCCGGGGAGGGAAGGAGAAATAAGTGGCGCCTGTCATGACAACATCAAGGCCGAGGGAGGCACCTCGTCCTCAAGGGAGACGATCTCGGCCTACGAGAGAGGTCTCATCGGCCCTTATAGTTGAGCATTTATGTTTGTTGGGCCTTGATCGGCCTTGTTGAAACCGAGATAGATTTACGAGAAGCCCATGTCGTAACTTGAGATAGATTATGGCCTAATCCATTTGGGCCTGACTCGGACAAGCCCATGTTCATATTTCAGTTTATACTGTTCAACCTAGTTTCAAGAATTAACAACATCAACAAAAATGTTGTTTCAAGAATCAACTTGTGAATTTAATTACGTGATATAATCAAAATTGCGTATTTTATCCACCACTTAAATATCATCAACTACAATAGAAACTTCTGGTGATTTAGAAAGGTGAGAGAGACATGTTTAATCCACCAATAAGATGGATGAGTCGTACTTTTTATTCGTAACATAGTTTATTTAAATAATCAAATGTTCCTTTATGCAACGTCTTATATGTGCAAGTTGAGATTATGGGCAAGTTTTAATGTAACATAATCCTACTTTACCATTTATTTTAATGTTTGGACCACTTTTAGAAACATGAACATAGTACAAGTTGATTGAGATTATGTGCAAGTTGTCTTGCCATTTTTATTTAATGTCTTGGATGCAAGAGTATGGATAGAGTTCGAACTTTCTTCTGGTTGGGGAATTGTGATTTACGAGCAATACTTTTATTATATTAAGTATACAAGAAAAAGATAGCAGACATGCAATATTCATATAAAAAGTGATAAAAAACAAGATCACAAAATTTGTTTACCTAGTTCATCTCACAATTGGACTACATCTGAGGGCACTGTCAAGCTGAAATATTCACGAATATCAATAATTTGTTATATTACAATCAAAGCTCATACACTCTCCTACGAAATCATCGCTTTCTCTATGTAAATACACACCACCCATAGAGTCCCTAAACATAACCTAGGCTATCCATGGAATGCCCCTAAAGGCACCCCAAAGGACTATCAATTCCTTTAACTATTTTTGTGGATTTTTCGGATTCTTTCTATCTAATTTTCCTATTACACGTTAATAACTGTTACTTTGGCTTAAATAGAATACAAACTAAAGCCCTAGAAGAACCTACTTACTCCCCATGAAAGAAATTCGACGCAAAGAAGGAAACTAATTTGCTCCAGAATTTCGGCCCAGCCAATGTTCTTCCTGATGTGCACGGTAGTGTGCCCACACTGGCACACCCGTGCAAACATTGTCAAACTTATCTATCTATATATTAAAACAGGTCATCCAATGAATAGGAATAGCGCCAAAATTTTTACCAAAATTTTAGGGGCAATTTAGTCATTTTCTTTCATGGCATAATTGAAGATATGCTAAATAAATTACACGTGGCAGGTCATGATTTGGAGGAAAATGACACGTGCAATACACGCCCCGACAGAGGCGCGTGTATGCAGACGGATTTTTTTTTTTTTTTATTATTGCAAGTTTAACCGGTCACAAGGATCGGTTGTGACAAGGATCGGATCAAGGGTCGATAAATCATTAACATGGTGACCGGTCAATAATAAGTGGATGACCGATCCAAACCAGGCCACAACTCACAACCGATCCGAACAAATCAAGGCCACAATCGGTGACCACAACCCACCCACAACCGGTCCAAACACGAGCCGAGGCCACACCTGGCCGCCCACTCCAAACAAATCAAATCAAAGGTACAAACTCTGTCTCACTTTAAATTACAAAATAATAATTATTAATAAAGAAAACTAAATAGAAATATTATTTTTTCTATCTCAAATAAATACTTTAAAAAATATACTTTATAAAAAATTATAATTTTCATTTCAAAAATAAATATTACTTTCGACTCAAAATGAAAAACCAAAAAATAATACTACATTTTTTGTCCAAAAAAATGAACATTACTTTCTTCATCCCAATGAATATTTAAAAAAAATAATACTGCTTCCTTTGCCTCAAAAATTAATATTTGTAATGTTAGTGCCTTCGTTTCAATATATGACATTAATTTTTTAAACAAATGAAGTAATATTTTATAAAATATTCATTGGGACGAAGATAGTAATTTATTTTTTTAGACGATGTAGTATTCTTTTGTAAAAATTAATGTTTATGATATTAGTGTCTTCGTCTCAGAAAATGAATATTAATTTTTGAGACAAGTAAAGTAGTATTTTTTTAAAAAAATGTTCATTGAGACAAAGAAAGCAATTTTTTTTGATATAGAAAATAGTATTAATTTTGGGACGAAAGTAATATTCATTTTTGAATTGAAGGAATTTTTTTTCTTAAAAAGTAGAATTTTTTTCTATGTCAAAAAAAAAAAAAAAAGGAAATGAATATGGCTTCGCTTCGTCTCAATGAGACATTTAAAAAAGAATACTAACTTTATTCATCTAAATAATTAATGTCAAATGCTTAATGTCATATTTTGAGGCGAATGCACTAACATTACAAGCATTAATTTTAGAGGCCAAATGAAGTAGTGTTAATTTTTAAAATATTCATTGGGATGAATGGGATGAAGAGTAATGCTCATTTTTGGATAAAAAATGTAGTATTATTTTTAG
>JAFEMH010008206.1:0-57384 GCA_022495995.1 Adenophora triphylla var. japonica | reverse complement strand
TGACAATTATACTAGTTATTTACAAGTTTGTAATGTGCATCTCTATGCATATGATCATCTCTATGATCATCCATTACCAACTTACACTAAATAACTAGGGACACGGATTAATATAATAAACATGTAAAACATATATTAATCAAAATAAAATTTCTCTTTTATTAATGATAAAGACGATACAACAAGGTTTATAGAAACTATAAGCCTAGGGCACACACACTAACAGAATCGTCTTCTGGCTGCGGTTTACCATGCGTGAGGACTTGAATTGTCTTCTGGCTGCGGTTGTGTCATGTATGAAGACTTGAGTCGTCTTTTGACTGCAGTTTACCATGCGTGAGGACTTGAATCGTCTTCTGGCTGCGGTTGTGTCATGTATGAAGACTTGAGTCGTCGTCTGACTGCGGTTGTGTCATGTATGAAGACTTGAGTCGTCTTCTGACTGCGGTTTACCATGCGTGAGGACTTGAATCGTCTTCTGGCTGCGGTTGTATCATGTATGAAGACTTGAGTCATCTTCTGACTGCGGTTGTGTCATGTATGAAGACTTGAGTCGTCTTCTGACTGCGGTTGTGTCGTGTATGAAGACTTGAGTCGTCTTCTGACTGCGGTTGTGTCATCTATGAAGACTTGAGTCGTCTTCTGACTGCGGTTGTGTCATGTATGAAGACTTGAGTCATCTTCTGACTGCGGTTGTGTCATGTATGAAGACTTGAGTCGTCTTCTGACTGCGGTTGTGTCATGTATGAAGACTTGAGTCATCTTCTGACTGTGGTTGTGGAGGCATGGCTGCCTTGAGCTTTGATTGCGAGAGGTGTAGGTGCCTCGTGCTTTGTCCGCTGGGGAGAAGGTTGGACTTACGATGACTGCCGGTGTGTCGCCCGGTTGTATCATCGTACTCGTAGGGGCTTTTTCCTCGCTCAGAGGGCGACTTCGGGCTTACTTTGACGGCTTTAGTTTGAGTTGCCATTGAGCTGGCATATGATGGAGTACTGTGGTTGCTTCACCTGCTATTCTGCTTTTGGAGGCGCTTCGTGGCCTCGAGATAAGTGTCGGGAGGCGCCGTGGCTCAAGCGCTTGTTTTACCGTTGAATGGGCGAGGTCCGGGTTTACGATGACTACCCTGTTTCGGGATATGCGGCCTCAGATGACTTCCCTTTTGACTTGTCAAGCGAGCTCGGGCTTACTTTGGATGGTCGGTGCCAGCCGCCACGAGCGTTTGGGAGGCGTTTTGCCAGGCCTCGAGATCGTAGATCGAGGCGCGGGCTCCTCTCGTGTGCTTGAGCCACCGCTGAGCGGGCTAGGTCCGGGCTTACATCGACGCACCGACGGTTGAATTGCCATTTAGTGGGCGGAGTCCAAGCTTACACCGACGGCCGGTGGTTGAACTCGCAGTTGAGTGGGGGGCGGAGTCCGGGCTAAGCACCGACTACCGGCGGTCAATTGTCGCTGAGCGGGCGAAGTCTCGGGGCTTTTACAATCGACTACCACGAAGTGGTTGGGGAATTGCCGCTGGAGTGGGCGAAGTCCGAGCTTACACCGACGGCCTACTGCTGAATTGTCGTTGAGCCGGGCGAAGTCCCGGCTTGTTCCGATGGCCGAAGTGGCCGAATTGCCGCTGAGCGGGCAAAGTCCGGGCTTACACCGATCTGGGCCGGTGATCAATTGTCGCCGGGAGCGGGCGAAGTCCGGCCATAATCGATCACGGTTCTTGAATTGCCGTTGAGTGGGCGAAGTCCGGGCTTACACCGACGGCCGGTGGTTGAATTGCCGCTGAGGAGAAAAGAGAGAAGGAGCTTGCTAAACAAAGCTCACAACCACCGAAGAAAATACATAAATGGAAGAAGAAAAGCATCTTTCGGGAATTTCCATATCGGGAGAATAATGTAATTCGCCATAATCTTGATGTTATGCATGTTGAGAAAAATGTATATGATAATGTCTTGTTCACAATATTGGGTATTAAAAAAGAACAAAGGACAATACGTACTCGAGAAGAGATCTAAAGGAGTCAATATTAGGCACGAGTTGCATCCTCATCCCACGAGGGGCGAATATAGATTATTTGCCTCCCATGGGAGTATCTGATGACTAATAGAGAGAAGGAAATATTCTTGAAAGTGTTGAGAGATGTTAGAGTCCCCGATGGTTACTCGTCGAATATCTCACGATGTCGTGCACCTTGATGAACGAACAATTCGGGGCTTAAAAGCCATGACAAGCCTATATATTTTATTGCAACAATTGCTTCCTATAAATGCAAGATCGGGCCCTACCAAAGCTTACATTGTACAAGCACTAATTGAGTTGAGCAATTGTTTTGCAATATTATGCTCAAGTGTTAATACTTTATCTGATCCGGAGAAATTTGAAGATCGTATGGCACTTTACACTTTGCGAGTCTTGAAAATATATTTCCACTTAGTTTCTTTGATGTCATGGAGCATTTGCCTATCACATTTGGCGAGATGAGCTTCATTTAGCGAGGTGCGAGTCATCTATCTTCGTTGGATGTATCTAATAGAAAGATATCTTCACACTTTAAAGCTTTATATGCGTATTAACCGTGCTTCGCCTGTAGGCTTCAATAGCTAAAAATGTCCTTTTACACGAGTCGCATGACTTTCTCGTGACGAGGTACGTGGATGATAGTGTGGAAACAAAGTCTCAATCGTCCGACCAGGAAATGATGATGGGGAGAGTGAACAACATGGTCGCGGATTAGTTAGGAAAAAGGTGGATGTAGGGAAGCTTGATGATACAACATTCACACAAGCACATCGATATGTGCTAGGAAATATTGAGGTGTTGACACCGTTCATCGAGTAAGTAAAATTTGAATATAGCAACACAAGTATATATGTAAAATGTGTTTTTGGAAAAACTAACAATTACATTCCTATTAATTTGGCGTAAAACACATTGCCGAGCTTACCATAATGTATCCCTACAACTCACGTAAAACATCTTGTTAACAATCGTAAGCATAATGAAGAGTTTCATATATGGTTACGCAATCATGTAAGTTAATTGCATATGCTCAATATACAACGTTTTAATCATATATGTAGTTCTAAACCTATTTATCCTTGTTGAATGTAGGTCAACCAGACTATCAATGATGACGAAATTACAGATGAAATAAGGAGCATTGCTCTCGGACCTCAAAAAAATGCATATCGTTATAAATCATACATAATATCTAGTTTTCATTTTTGAACTAAAAAGTTGGATCTCAGTAGGAAGACACAAAATAGTGGTGTTTTTCTAAAAGCAACTCAAATGAGTTATTCCAGTAGTCGAGATTCTAATCCTCGTTCCGGGGATATTGTTTACTATGGAGTATTAACTGATATCCTTGAACTTCACTATCTTAATGGTCTGAAGCTTGTATTGTTCAAATGCGATTGGGTCAATCCCCGAGTAGGGAAGATGGTAGATGAATTCAAATTTACACTTGTGAACTTCAATCATTTGTTATTTAAAGAGAATCGTTTAGGCGATGAACCTTTCATATTGGCATCCCAAGCAGAACAAGTTTTTTATGTGGAAGATCCTATAGAACCGGATTGGCATGTTGTTGCTCGAATGACCCCAAGGGATAGGTTTGATAAGTACTCAATAGTTGAAGAAAATTTAGAAGTCTCTCAAGTAGAGCCGTTCAACAGGCAATAGTTGAAGCAAAACCATACTACTTCTTGGGCCCGACAAGGCGTAGATGGAGTTTTAATTGACACAACTATACTCGACGATGTTGAAGGGGATGAGATGGAGGATAACTGAAAACTTTATTAGCAAAACATTTCAATGATTTTTATTTAGCTTTTTGTTCAATATTATTATTAGTATTTGCGAATATAACAATTAGTACTCTACATTTATAGGTATCTTGATTACGTAGGAATTACGCTTGTGATTTCATGGAAACATTTCAATGATTTTTATTTAGCTTTTTGTTCAATATTAAGTTTCAGTGATACTTTGATTTGTTCAATATGATGATTTATATATAACTGATATAATATCCATGGTGGGTAAAGAAAACGTAGTATCTGATTTGTTTGTAAATAACTTTGATTTGTTCAATATGATGATTTATATATAAATTTTTTAAGTGGCTATGAAGTGCAGGAAGATTAGCCATTAGAAGTGGAATCTCTCAAACCATGGCAAATCATGTAGCAAATGGAAGATCAGCCGAGGGATCCTCAGGTGGATCATCTGTAATACGAACTAAGCATCCAAATGGATATGCTCGACGTATGAATGAAATATTCGCTGCATGGGAAAAAGAGCATGGTCCCATAGTTCCAAGGCATGCCCATCATGATGCTTCTTCACAACCTTTGTCCAATGATAATGAGCTTGATGATTCGACAGGTAAATCTAGTAAATTCACTTGAAAGTCCACATACATCATATTCCACTCTATGTTTGGAGCCGAGGTAGGGAGTTCGTATGAATATTTGGTTAGTTAACTGGTTTCTCATAAATCAAAATTGTGTGGTTACAACTACTGTGATTTGCATGCATCATGGTTATAACTTCTGTGCTTGAGCTAGGATTGATTCTGCAAGTTGAGTCTACATCTACTGTTGGTTTAGTGGTTTACTTGCACATAGCACAAAAGCACAGACACCCTAAATGATTCTCTTTGTTTATTTCTATTTTTTATTTTCTGTTTCTTTAAATGATGCAACTGCACAATTTGAACTTGTCAGTATCACTCATTTTATGGCCGGCTATCGGTTTATTGCTACTCCAATCTTTTACTTTCAAATCAAATTTCAAATTTCCGCCTATATTGACATCTTTTGGCCTTGTTTACTGTTTAACTCTTCTTCAATTTTGACATCTCGACTTTAGCATTTTCCTTTCTACGGTTTGAAGTATGCCGAGGGTATTTCAAACGCTATGTCCTGACCCGATTTTGTTGGGTAATAACTGTCCTATTGTTACATTATGTTAATCTATTTACTATTCACTCTCTTTTGAATTTTGAATAGTTACCTTGTCTGAATTTTGTACATGACTTGATTTTCTTGCTAATGTGTAACTTCCTGAAGCCTTTACTTCGAACAGTTGCAATTGTTTTCACTGTATGTATATTGTCCCTTGTCAAATTATTTATTTTCTTATTTTGTTTTTAAGAACATGTGTTTTTCTTGATGCCATTGACCAGAACTCCTAAGTACACCACTGGGGTGGCATAACTCATTTGGGGGATTTGGCATTGCAATTTGCGTGGAATTTGATGATGCCGCTGCCGTAGCGGCCAAGATTTATGCCACGCCCCCTGTTTTGGGGGACGACTAGGATCAATTAAATGTTTGTGGAACCACACTAATTAGAATTTATCTCATCCATTGATTAAGTAGTAGATAAGTATGGGAAAATCGGGGAGCGTCGGCAAGAGCCAAGCCGGTTCCATGCCCCTTATTTTATTAGTTCTCGACACCTTCCCCGACACCTTCTCCTATGATATTGATAATGGCCAACTTGCTTCGTAGGCCGTAATCTCATCTCGGTCCTTCAAAGGAAAAGAAAAGGTCAATATCCCCATTTTGCAAAGATAATTGAGCATGTTTTTGAGCTATAATATAGCTCTCTTGCTTGAATGAGAGAGTTGATATTGGAGTCTCTTTCTATTTCTGGCACAAATCTAGAAAGCGTAGGTTCCACAAGTCCTACAACACTGATACAGAGAAAGAGCACATAATATTCAAAATAAAAGAAACATGTCTTCTGGAATTAAATACCCATACTTAGGCTCCGTTAGTTTCGGGGAAAATGGATTACGGATAATGTTTTCCTCATTTTTTAGACATTAATTTTGGGACAAAGGTTGTATTAACTACTAGCCTTATTTTGTTTAATTAATGAGCGAGCTTGGGATTGGCTTCTTTAAATCTCTTGTGATAATAGTTGCATTTGACTTTTCAAACTTTGTAACGGAGCATACTCGAGATTGGTTTCTTTAAAGCTCTTCTCCTTGTTGATACTCCTTGTCCTATACAATGGTAGCATTTGACTTTTCAATATTCGTAAGGATGAAATAGTTGCATTTGACTTTTCAAACACTTCGAGGACGATGTTTTTTCAAGTCGGTTTACTCACTCGGAACATTGACATAAGTTTGATGATTATCCAAACTCACGTTAGAGGCGTTTATAATTTTAATTTGGATTATTTAAGTGATGAAATGTTTTTAGAAGTAGGATTATTAAACAAGTGAATCCAGAAAGATAAGGAGGACTTTTGAGTATTGATGTTCCTAACACAGACAAGATTCCAAGTAATGTTTGTGTGACTATGTGTCTGTTTCTGAAGCAATAATGTGTTTGTATTGTCTTTTGCTCCTTGGAAATTATGTTAGATGAATATGATTTGGACCTCGCCTGTGTGCAGAAATAGAAGGCCTCGAGCTGCTCCAATTATTATGTTATCTCACTTTGTGTCCACAAATATGTCATCAGTATGCAGTATATAATGCAGTTGAATGAACGACGATCTACTTTTACATAACCATTATTTTTGGATATGAATTTCTTAGTTTCTTCATTAGCAGCAACATTATGAGATTTATTAATAAATTTTAGTTAATTTTAGATTTATTAATAGAATTATTATTTTGTCTCTCTAGATAATACAGATGGTGACTCTACAACAAAAAGAAAGGGTAGAGGACGGGCTCGTGAATGGGATGGGTGGGGTCAGGGAAAGAAAATAATTGATTGGGACAAAAATTGTAATCCAATCGGTGATAATGCTGCCAAGTTAGCTAGTCAACTTGGAAACTTTGCAAGAAATGGCATATGGTTTCCTTTATATTGGACTTCATGGGATGGGATGGAAGACGAAGTCCTAGAAATTGTTTGGAAAGATGTTAAGGTCAGCGTTGTCATTATCATGATTTCAAATTCTTTAATATATGTGAGTTGATGAGTAGTTGTGTGTTCTTTTCAGGCAAACACCAATGCACCCGACGGATTTAAGAAGATTTTTCTTAAAAAATTAAACAAAGCATGGAAATCTTTTAAGTGTGAACTAAAGAGAAAGTACTTTGTACCCTTTCAAGATGATCCAGAGCGCCTTGCTATTGTACCTCCAGATGTGCAACCTGATCAATGGGTAGAACTAGTGAGCTATTGGAGTATGGAATCAACAAAAGTATGAAATTGATCTTGAGTTTTCAATGATCTTTTTTATTAATAAATATATAGTTTAGATGAAATGTTTGAATTTGTTTACAGGAAGTTGCAATGCGAAACATGGACAACCGATGCAACCTAAATGCATATCCTAGAATCGGGAGGAACTCAATTCCGAATATTGTTGATAAGGTTAGTTTTGTTATGCTTATGAGAAAAGTTTTAACAATGGCTTTTTTGAATATAATTCCTTAATGCGGAATATAATTCTTTAATGTAGTTGACTGATATCTTTTTCTTTTCTTTTTTCATTTTTTTAATTTTTTTTAACAAATGCATTAGAGAAAAAAATAATAATGAGCCTGTTGATGGAATTAGCATTTGGAGAGCAACTCGTGTGAAGAAAGGAAAATATGCAGACGAGGGATTCTGGAGCTGCTGGCATAGAAGTAAATTATGAACTATGGGGAGTAAATTATGAACTATGCACCATGTTTAATTCACCTTCTTAAACAAGTGAATCCAGAAAGATAAGGATGACTTTTGAGTATTGATGTTCCTAACACAGTCAAGATTCCAAGTAATGTTTGTGTGACTGTGTGTCTGTTTCTGAAGCAATAATGTGTTTGTATTGTCTTTTGCTCCTTGGAAATTATGTTAGATGAATATGATTTGGACCTCGCCTGTGTGCAGAAATAGAAGGCCTCGAGCTGCTCCAATTATTATGTTATCTCACTTTGTGTCCACAAATATGTCATCAGTATGCAGTATATAATGCAGTTGAATGAACGACGATCTACTTTTACATAACCATTATTTTTGGATATGAATTTCTTAGTTTCTTCATTAGCAGCAACATTATGAGATTTATTAATAAATTTTAGTTAATTTTAGATTTATTAATAGAATTATTATTTTGTCTCTCTAGATAATACAGATGGTGACTCTACAACAAAGAGAAAGGGTAGAGGGGACGGGCTCGTGAATGGGATGGGTGGGGTCAGTGGAAAGAAAATAATTGATTGGGACAAGTGTAATCCAATCAGTGATAATGCTGCCAAGTTGGCTAGTCAACAGAAACTTTGCAAGAAATAGCATATGGTTTCCTTTATATTGGACTTCATGGGATGGGATGGAAGACGAAGTCCTAGAAATTTTTGGAAAGATGTTAAGGTCAAGCATTGTCATTTTCATGATTTCAAATTCTTTAATATATGTGAGTTGATGAGTAGTTGTGTGTTCTTTTCAGGCAAACACCAATGCACCCGACGGATTTAAGAAGATTTTTCTTAAAAAATTAAACAAAGCATGGAAATCTTTTAAGTATGAACTAAAGAGAAAGTACTTTGTATTGCCCTTTCAAGATGATCCATAGCGCCTTGCTATTTGGCAGATATGTGTGCCCAAAATTTTTGTTTATTGGAATTCACGCGAGTTTGAAGACATCCGAGTTACTTGAAAAACGTGAGTCGCCACGCCATTTCGATTACCTCAAAACTTTGAAAAAAAAGGTTTTATGGGTTCGGAGGAGTTAAGTTACCCCTTGAGGAAGCTAACGTTTGGCGTTCACCCAAAGTGCCTTGCCGTGAGCAAGTCTCCCTAGATTTCTATTAATCGTGTTTGCTTGCGTGCTTCTCTTTTCATGTGCATGTGTTTGAAAATAAAGGGGGAATGTCCCAAGTTATCTTCCTTCCGACGGCCTGGAAACCATTTGTTGGTTGTCGCTCGGGATTCCTTGGAATTTGGCATGTATCACAATAATGGGATTATGATCCCGTCCTCATCTTTATGACTTATGATCATCGCATTTTTAAGCCTCGGGACCCTTCCGGGACTCTGCGTGATCGAGAGAATGACTCTCTTTTTGGGTCAAAGATGAGGTTCTTTAAGGAAAAGAGAATGTCCTTAGCTCCCATCAATCCTACGCTTTAAGACGGTACGAGCTCGTATAGATGCGTCATACTCATTCTTAAGCGATAATCGGAGATATAGGGTTCAAGAAGAATATTTTCCTAAAGAAATCATAGAATTTTAATGGAAGGAACGGATGTGCAAAGATGAGAATCTCGCTACCGGTCCGCTCCAAGGCTGGGGAAAGTGGAAATGCATGATAAAAATGACTCTTTAATGAAAAGATGACATTTTTAGGTTGCAAATGATGCTTTTTGATTTAAAGAAAATGATCTCTATGCAAATGATGCATAAAGACTTGATTTTTACGCAACGATGCATTGAGAAAGGGCTCACGCAGTGACGCGCCATTGAAAAAGATTTGATCTTTATATGCAAATGATGCATAAAGATGACATTTTTATTGGAAAATAGGGATTTTAGGTGCAAAGGATGCACCTTTATGAAAAAGACTACATTTTTATGACAAATGAGGTCTTAATGCACGCAAAGGGGAAAAGGGGTGATAAAGATATGATCTTTATGAATAAATGCTAAGTCCCCGAAGCAAGATATATGAATGCAATGAGCAAGTATATCAATTAAAATGCAAGGTTGTGGCGCCAAGTGAGGTTACTAATCGTTTCCTTCGGGCTTCTTCTGGACGTGAGCTAGGAGTGAGAGGTTCTTCTTGGTCTTCATGGAGGAGGGAGATGGCTTCTTGAGCTTCTTTCTTCGCCTTCTTGAGCCTTCAAGGGTTTTTCTTCTACGTACTGGACTCCTATGGAGTGTGTGTGTGTGATTGTCGAGTGTCGTTGTCGTTGTTGAAACGGGCAGTGGAGTAATTTCATTTATGTAGTAGTCCTGATAAGGCTAATGTAGGCTCGTGCGGCCGTTGTGCTCTTTGCAAATGAGGCCGTGCGGTCTTATCCACCGTGGACTCGCATTCTAGAACCATGCAAGGTGGCATCATTCTAGAAGCTTCCCCAATTAAGAAAACGTGTTTTCTTAATTAGGAAGGCCTCTTACAGCTCTGTAATTTAAATTTGGACTGCTCTCCAGGACATTTCCGAACACTAGGAAGGTCCTGGGAATTACCAGGAAATTTACCGAAATGTCGGGAAAATTAACTCTAAGGCATGAAGCCGCATTTGGGTACTTACAGAAGCTCCCGGCAAACGCCACTTGCAAGGCGAAATGGGGTTCACGATAGAAAAGGATCCGACCTGGCGAATGCCGAGATTTTGATTGGGAGAGACCAAGGTGGTCGAAAGTGGTCGAACCTTTTGGAAGGCTACCTACGTATCCCGGAGGAGTGAACGCCAGCCGTAGTTCGGAATTAGGATCCGCCGGGGGAGGGAAGAAGAGAAACTCGGTCTCTCACTGGTCATATAGAGGCAGAAAATGACCCAGGAGGTCAGGCTAATCGATCCTAATCGGGGACATGCTAGGAGTGACCCAGTGGTCGGATATCCGAACTCTTATGAGGGGGCGCTACTTCACCGAGGAGTGACAAAGGAACAAGGGTGACCAAAGTGGTCGAATGGCTGGACCTTTTATAAAAGGCTACCTACGTATCCTGGGAGAATCAAGCCTCGATCGTAGTTCAAGCATCACTAGATAGTTAGGGAACTATGTCTAGGATCCTTGAGATTTTGATACAATTCGAGGTCACAATTGGTAGCATGTCACACCGATGGCGCTAGCTTTGGCGACTTGGAGATGAGGTAACTTAAGTCGGGAACCAGCATACGCCACTATTCGCTGACAAGGGTAGCACAAGCTGAAATGACTTGGGCATTCGTCACTATTCGCGGATAGTGGTAGCACAATTTGAAATGACTCAAGTATTCGTCACTATTCGCGGATAAAGGGTAGCACAAGTTGAAATGATTTCCAAGTACGTTTCTGCCACAATACTCCATGATAGTGGTAAAGCACAAGTTGGAATGACTTGGGCATACGTCACTATTCGCGGATAGAGGTAGCACAAGTTGGAATGACTTCGGGGCATACGTCACTATTCGCGGATAGAGGTAGCACAAGTTGGAAATGACTTGGGCATACGTCACTATTCGCGGATAGAGGTAGCACAAGTTGGAAATGACTTGGGCATACGTCACTATTCGCGGATAGAGGTAGCACAAGTTGGAATGACTTGGGCATACGGCGTCACTATTCACTTCGCGGAGAGGTAGCACAAGTTGGAATGACTTGGGCATACGTCACTATTCGCGGATAGAGGTAGCACAAGTTTAGAGTTCCGACACTGAGGTTGTCACCTAGTGTTATCCCGTTATAACGGAATTAATCTGAGGCGATCGGGAATAAAGCTTGATTGCTAAAGAGATAAGGGATATTTTTCGAAAAGATGTTATCTTGGTTAAAAGATAACGGAAATTGCATGCCCAAGTGGAAGGTCCAAAGGGATTGTAATTTATGCTCGTAGCGAATGAAGCCGCCCGCATGAGATGGAGAAAAGAAGCCGTACAGCCTAGAAGCCCGTTTTTTCCAGATTATTTAAAATCAGTTTTGAACGGGACCGGGCACCATTGCCGCCCACTTCAGCCGAGAGAGAGAGAAGAGAGAGAGAATTTTCGAAATTCTTCAACCCTTTTGCTTCCCTTTGATTTGAAATGGATCCAGAGGGCAATCCCATACCAAGGCAAGCGAGGAGAAACATCTCGGCGGCCGCGAGAAGGAGGAGGAAGGAGCTCGTGGAGGGACGCGAGAGGAAGTATGACTTCCTTACGCCTCCATCGGAGCTTTATCCGGGGAGAAGGGAGCACAAATCAACGAACCCGCGATCGGTTGGGGTAAGCATTCTCATTTTGCTCAAATCCGATGATTTTGCTTGAATTTTTGAATGATTTAGGGCTTGACCCGAATTATAGGATTTTGAATGATTTTTGAATGATTTTGAGATGCATGAACAACCTATGAGGCTAAGAATATGCATGTGCAATTTTATTTGATGAAATTATGAGAATGACTCACTTTTTCTCGCAAAATGAAGTAAGAATTTTTTTTCAAAATATGAGACGGAGTTCTTGCCTTGTGCTAGGAACTAGGTCAAAAATTCTGATTTTCAATGAGAAAACATGATTTTGGAAGATGAAAATGATTCATGCATGCCATTTTTTGAAAAATAATGCTTATGTGCAAAAATTGTGATTTTGTGCTTTAGGAAAGCAATGACGCTGCTTTCAAGTGATGAAAGACACGTTTTTGATGCAAAAAGTTATGCTAGAAAACTTTTATGAATGCTTTTCTTTTGAAAATATGTGCACTTTTGAATATATGCATGCTTTTGAAATGATATGAAGGACTCGACGCTTTCTTTTGATGTGCTTGTCTACAGTGAGAACAAGTCTAGAGGACCGCTTCTGAGATAGCTTGGTCAAGCTTTGGCAGAGGATGCCGCATTTTGAGAAGGATGGGGCAAATCCTGGGCAAGCTACTGGTGAGTGGCTACCGGCTTGATGCATTTGTAGAGGCTATCGGTAGGGTGTCCACATCACCTCTAAGAGCAAGGGCTTGGTCCAGGCCCTATCCGAGTTCGTGGGACAAAGACACATAGCTTTCACCCGAGCCGGGGAGAGCCGATGCTGACTCCCGCCGATTTCACCGCTTATTACGGGCTTACGCTTCACCTGGGAGGCCCGTGACTTGGAGGGACCATATTACCGCTGAGGAGTTTCAGTGCTTTGGCTCGGGTTTGAGCCGATTCCGAAGGGGCCGGGGATGGAGACACGGAATGTCGAGGTGGCGCCCGTACTAGCATGCGTAATTTTGCCGTTAATGATGTGATCGCCCAAGCACTCGGCTAGAGCATTCATAGTGGTTGGGATGCTATCACCACCATCTTTGCCAATTCTGGGACGATAGCTATGACTCTGCCTCCTCGACTCTCCGGAGGATGTTGATGGGATTGGGACGGTCCTCGGGGAGAGGCCTGGATTGGCGGAGCTCTACTTCTCGTTGGACATGTACAATGGAACAAAGCCAGCTTCCATGGATCGCTTTTCTTTTGCCCTCGAGGTAGTCTCCTTTTTTCTTTTTCTTTCCCGTCTTGAGACTTTTATGAGAGAGAAAATGACCTTTTGATGTTTTGAACATGCAGCCCGGGTTTTGCGAGGTGATCGGGTTCTTCCTTGGAACCAAAGCAGAGTGATGTCACCATCTTCCCCGCTATGGTTCGCCGGAGGGAGATGCGAGAGATAAATTCACTGGGAAGACCCGGATTACCTTCGACTACAAAATGGTGAGGCCTGGCCATCAATGTGGACGGGCACGACGGAGTGGACTTCTACCCCGGGGCAGTGTATCCGCAGATCTTGGCCGGGAGATGCTATAGAGGTGACGAGGCAGGAGGTGGCTCATGTGGCCGACATGTGATGTCATTTATCCTGGGACCGCTTCTCGAGACAAAGCATGGGTCATGTTCCCCCACTAGGATGCCATTACTCCTTCCGACCCTCCAAAGACGGATGCCGCAGCCTGTGTGATCGGCTTCGCGAGGATGAGATTGCTAGGTACTGTGCAGGTGCGTGGCCGCGGAGGAGTACTTCGACATGGACACCCCTACGCCGTGTTTGTGGAGTGCGCCCGAGGACGCCTACGTAAGCCAGCGAAGCCGGCGGTCACTGTGGGATACGGGGAGTGATGAGCCTATCGACTCCGCCGATCCCTCCCGCACATTTGTCCTACGTGGTCCATGGAGTGCCGAGGAGGATGAGGATACCGTCCCCGATGCTAGGAGCCCCAAAGCACACCTTGCCGCCCGATAGCACCGTAAGTGTACTCTTAGGGTCTTATTCCCTTTTTAGCTTTCTGCATTTTCTCGCTTTTTGCTATTTTCCGAGATTTTCCGAGATTTTTCTTTTTTTTTCTCGTGTTCCGCCGCACTTACGATAGGCCGGTCGTGCGTAATAGGGCCGGAAGGGACATGTGCCTGCCTCTTCCGAGGAAGCCGGCCTCGCGCTTCGAAGGCGGCAGCTGATGCACGTGAGCTCGGGCGCAAGAGACGGCACGTCTGGGGCACATTGCCTCTACCTCATCGGCCTCGGAGTACTCTTCCAAAGGCTATGCCTCGGGGCGGGGACCCAACGCCGACATTCGGAGCAAACTGGCCGAGTATGGGCACGATAATGTCCATCTATCTCGATGTGGAGCGACTGTGAGGACTTGATGAGGGAGGGCTAGCATTTACGAGCCGAGCAAAAGGGATGAAGATGAAGAAGAATCTGAGGCCTAGGAGGTCTCTAGAGTAGATTTGGAACAAAAACAAACAATTTACAATTTTTATGCACACTTTGTTTATTTTTGCTTTATTTGGGCGCCGATGGGGCGAAAACATTGTATTTATGTTTTAATTGCTTTTCTAATTCATGCTTTTTCAATTTGCATATTATCTCGAGCCTTGGGGCGACTTTTGCTTGGAATTGGGGCTGAAAATGGGCCAAAATGATTTATAATGGTGTATAAATGCTTGAATGGCTTCCTGGATATGTTTTTGTACAGTGTTTTGGTTGAAAAAGTGGGGTGAAAACTCCCTCGGGCAAAGAATCTTGGTTGCCGCAGAATTTTTCTCGCAGAGGGCTAATGTAGCCGCTGCGGCATGGCCTTGAGGGCAAAATGAAGCCGTGCGGCTTACAGCCTGTCTGAACCGGTTATTTTCCTCGAATAAAAGCAAGGCTTGGCCATTTCATTTCATTTTCACTCTAGACTTGTCCCACTGTTCCTGCAGCATATTTTGGACCTAAAAGCACCATCTTTGATCATTTTGCGATGGAGAATCCCGTTAGATTGCAAAGGGGGAGACGAGACCATTTTCTATCCGGTCTTCAATCTTGGGCGAGATATAACTTTCAAAATCACAAGGGGCCGCTTTGATTCTTCCTTCAAGATCAAGTCTTTATGGCATTTGAGGGATCTCCCGCCCGATTGGGATCTCGTTGAGAGAGCCGCAAAGAAAGTTCCGGGATGTCCGGAGACATGTTTATCAAGTTTCTCTTACAACGAAATTGTCCCCAACGCACGAAGACTTCGTGAGCCTCGATTGGGGGTCCCGAGATTGAGGCTATATCTATTCCGCTGATCGGAGACGTGCCGTGACGGTAAAGCTTGCATCTTTCTCGGGCAGATTCCTTTCGGGAGAGGCCGAGAGGATGATGGTAGCCCTGATAGGATTGACCTTTCTCGATATCCCGGCGTGTGCTGGGTCTCCGTATACGGCCGCGACCACAGCCAAGCATGGATGCTTTCATTCTCTCGTATTCTCTATTTTGTTCACCGCCGAGTCCGTGGGGATCTCACATAGTGGTCTCTTGGACATGGTCGTAGACCTGTGGCTGGGAAGGATATTGTCCCGCCGGGTTTTGGGAGAGACATTTCATGGGATCGACAGGATGGCTCTGGGAGACCGTTTCATGAGGTCCTGGAGTCCGGCTATGCTGACTTTGTGGCCGCAGAGAGGCTCGGGCTTTGCCTCGGGGCTTTGCCGACTCGCCCTCGGGTGATTTCTGAGAGGTGCACCTAGGCAACAGAACAGTGGTAGCCGAGCCGATGATGGCTAGGCTATCCACTTCGACATCCGCTGGTGGATACCACATTGGAGGTTGCGCATCGTGGAGGATATTTCGTGAGTCTTATGCCGCGAGGGTTCCGTGGATTCTCGCCGGTCATCCTTCTACATACCCCGCTTGGTATCCAGCAGCTTTGGGGCTTTACAGGAGCCATTGAGTGATCGGGAGGACATCCTGACCATGGAGGTGGTGTCATCGGACATGAGAGATCCAGCCTTCTCTTTCTTCTCGAGGGCTTGACACATACCGCTTTCCCACCTGTGGCTATCTTTCAGAGCAGGAAGAGCACCATCTTGACCACCGTCTACTGGACCGGTATGAGAGGGAGATGGGAGCCGACTCAAAGTTATCTTGGAGGATAGACGTCGAGCTTTATCGGGAGCCGATCGTGACTCGAGTAGGACTCTCGAGGGAGACCGAGGCTAAGGCGAGTTGCCATAACCAATCGTGTGACTTGGTCGTGATATGGAGGCCTCGCACAAGAGATTGTCCGAGGTCGCTCCTTCGACCGAGGCTCGTAGGGGAGGAGGTGCGGACTCGTGCTCGTATAGAGAGAGCGCCTCATTGACACGGGGTCGGGTAGAGGCTCCATGAGGATACCAGAGGTCGGGATGAGGGATACCGACATTATTGAGAAGAAAAGGAAGAAGACTCGACGAGGCCGAGGAAAAGGGAAGTTAAGATCAAGAAGACTCAAAAACGAATGACGATCGACAAGTCTTTTCTCAAGATCCTCTTATTGCCATTTGCAAACACATTAGTTTATTTAGGCATTTTGTTGTGTTTTAGATCTTTAGCAAAGTTAGCAGAAAGTTAAGAGGTAGACCGTGCTTGAACTCATCAAGAAGTTTTTAACTTGTAATGAACAAGAAATATTATTTTAGAAAATTAATCAAGACACATTTCATGGAAATTCAAATGTCTTTATTGATTGGGACCCGCTTTTATGAAAACCGAAATACCCTTTACTATTTTTTTTTTTTAGACGCACTTCATGGAAAGCTTCTGATTGTCCTTTTTATTGTTTAGGACACATTTCATGGAAACTTAATCGTCCTTTTTATTGTTTAGGACCGAACCATATATGGCCGCCTACGTTCCCCTTTTACAAGAAAGGCTAAGGGGCTCAGTCTTCGTAGTTCATTCTGGTGAACTAAAAATTTTTTATGTGCAAACTGCTCTTTGCCTTAGACCGCCCTTTTTTGGGGTTTTCAAATTTAGCCGGGCATTACTCTTTTGCACTAAGATTTTTTTTTTTTTTTTTTTTTTTTTTTTTTTTTTTTTCTTTTTTTTTTTTTATGTATGTGCAAGCCTCGTTCTTGCCTAGACCGCCCTTTTTGGGGTCTTCACTTAGCCGGGCATTACTCTTTTTGCACTTTTTTTCTTTTTTTTTTTTTTTTTTTTTTATTTTTTTTTTTTTTTTTTATCGTACATAGTATCTTCGGAGTTTATCACCGTTGACCGGGTGGACAAAGGGATTGCCATCCAAGTCCGCAAGCTTCATTGCTCCTCCCGACGCATTTTCGCACCACATAAGGGCCGATCCAGACGGGTTCCCATTTTCCTGTGGGGTCAGTTTCTCGGTAGGGGGCTTTACTTTCAAAGACCAAGTCGCCCTTCTTGATGTCTCCGGCCTTGACCTTTTTATCAAACGCCCGGCCATTCGCCCCGGTAGGCTCGGCGTGTTCCATGGCTTTTAGCCTTCTCTCGTCAAGGTGGCTAATTCTATCATGCCATGCGCAACCATTCCACTTCATTGACACCGTTTTCCAGGAGGACCCTTAATGACGGGATTTCCAACTCCACCGGTAACACCGGCTTCCATCCCGTAAGTTAGGGCAAAAGGAGTTTCTCCCCGTGGCCGTTCGACAGCACGTTCAGTAGCCCCGCAGAGTGCTAGGTGCAGCTTTTCGGGCCAATCACGACCACGGGTGGCCATCTTCCTGATGATCCGCTCGAGTGTCTTATTAGCAGCTCTTCCACGGCTCCATTGGTTTGAGGTCTCGTACGGGGACGACTTGTGGCGAGTAATCTCGACTCGACAGCTAGCCTATCGCAGCCTCCTTCGAAGTGTGACCCATTATCGTAAATGATCTCGCTGGGCACCCCATATCTCGCACATTATGTTTTCTTTGATGAACCGGGCCACTTTTCCTCGGGAAGCTGAGGACCTTGTAGAGACTTGGCCTCTACCCACTGGGTGAAGTAGTCAATGGCCACCAACACGAACTCGTGCCCATTGCTTCCCGCCGGGATATTTTCCCTATCACGTCAATGCCCCAAGTTGCAAACGGCCAAGGAGTCGCCATGCAAGATGTGTCATGAGGTGGGAGATGGCCGAGGTTGGCAAACCGCCGGCATTTGTCGCAGTTCGGACGTGCCGAACGCAGCCTGCTTTCCATGGGAGATCCAAGAGTAACCCATTCTCGAGGGATCACTTGCATCGTGGCTCGGGCATTCATGTGAGGACCGCAGTGACCATCGCGTGACTTTCTGGCCATCAACTCTCCGGCTCTTTCGAGTGACACATAAGAGGAGTGGTCCTTGATACCGCTTCTTGTATAGGTTGCCTCCTAGAATGACATACCGAGAAGCCAACCTTTTCGTGGCTTGCAAGCTTTTGGCTCCGACTCCTTCTTTTGGTCTACCTTCTTCGTCTCTCGAAAGCCGACTCTCCGTCTCGAGAATTGGTAACTGATTGTACCAAGGTTCCTTTATAGGCTCTGGTCCTGTGTCCACTTCACAAATGCAAAGCCGGGGCTTCTCTTCTACCCACTCGAAGGGCTTTATGGCTTTTCCTGGGATCTCTACCAATGAGGCTAGAGTAGCCAGAGCATCTCGCGACCGTTCTTTTCCCTGCAAGTAGTGGAAAGTCACTTTCTGAACCGTCCACCAACTCCTCCATATGGGCATGATACCGTCATAGATTAGGGTCTACGCCTTCCACTTGTTGGAGACTTGGTTGATGATCGTGGCCGAAGTCTCCGTAAACTTCGAGCTCCTTGACATTTCTTTCTAAGGCGGCCTCCAAACCAAAGAATGCAAGCCTATACTCGGCCGGCATTGTTCATGGCAGAAAGTTCAACTCAGGGCTATGGGGGTATGCTCATCTTTCGGATCGACCAATAGCATTCCTACACCATTTCCTCTTTTGTTAGCGGCTCCGCCAAAGAACAATCGCCATCTATTTTCGTGCTCAACCGCAAAGATCCCTTCATCTCGGAAATTGGGGTTCGTGCCCTCTCGTCTTCTTCATTACCGGGAAATTCGCTAGGTGATCCGACAATGCTTGACCCTCGATGGCCTTTCTCGGGTCACATAGTTGATGTCGTATTCCCGCCAAGAAGAAGGACCACTTCGCTAGACGCATCGATAGGGAAGGCTTGTCAAAGATGTACTTGATGGGGTCCATTTTCGAGACCAAGTTCACAGGCGGGCTTCGCATATAATGCTTCAACTTGCCGACTACCTGCACTCGCCTCCCGCACAGTCTTTTCACACGCCGAGTAATTGAGCTCACTCCCTTGTAGCTTCCTACGACAAAGTAAATGGCATTTTCTACTCCGAGAGTCTTTCTTCTCTTGAGCAAGCATAGCCCCAACCGCCGTGTTCTGTGATGGGGCTTAGATAGAGCGTAAGAGGCTTCGTCTATGTGGGGGCATAGTACCGGGGATGCACTAAGTATGCCTTTGATCCTGGTCAAAGGCGTCTTGGCATTCTTCGGTCCATTGTCCACATTCTTCTTCATGAAGCTTGAAGATGGGCTCGCACATAGTGGTCGGCGATTGACAAAACTACCGATGTAATGCAATTTTCCCATGAAGCTTTTGACTTACATGCGGGTTTGAGGTGGCCTCATATCCATGATAGCTTTGATCTTTCGGGGTCAACTTCTATACCTCGCTCAGTGACTCATGTACCCGAGCACTTTTCCCCTTGTCACTCCGAAGGTGCATTTGGCGGGGTTTAGTCTCATGGAATGTTGTCTCAACCTCTCAAAGAATTTTCGTAGGTCAACAAAGTGTCTTGCCCACCTTCTCCTTTGGAGTGGATTATCATGTCATCTACGTAGACCTCAATCTCCTTGTGGATCATGTCATGAAAAAGTGCGGCCGGCCCTTTGGTAAGTAGCCCGGCATTCTTGAGCCCGAATGGCATTCTTGTATAACAGTAGGTTCCCAGCGGTGTGGTGAAGGTGTCTTTTCTTGGTCTTCCTCGGCCATCTTGATCCGGTTGTAGCACAAAACCATCAACGAAGGATTTGACTTCGTAGTTGGGCGATGGAGTCCACCAGGATGTCTATGTTTGGCGAGAGGGTAGTCGTCTTTGGGCCGGTCGGCCTTGTTCGCATCTCGGAAATCCACACGTGCCAGCCAAGCACCTTCCCATTGGCCTTGGTTACGGTCACGATGTTGGACAACCATGTCGGGTATTCAATAACTCGATGAATCCTACCCGCAAAGCAGCTTCTCAATTTCTTCTTTGACCTGCAGAGACCATTCCGGCTTGATCTTTCGCTTTTTGCTTTACCTGGCTTAGCATCTCGGTGCTAGAGGGATTCTGTGCTCTACTATCGAACTTGTCTAGCCCCGCATATCTTTGTATGACACGCAAACACGTCGACGTATTCTCTGGAAAGCACTCAATCAATCTGTCCCTTTCAACCCCCTGGAAGAAGCTTCCAATCTGTGTCTCTTTAGGTTCCTCAATAGTACCCAAGTTCACACTTATCAAAACCTCCTCGGCGGCTTGGGCCCGGTTTTCCTCTTTTACGAAACCCGCTTAAAGATTTCTTTAATGTATTGTTCGTTTAGTGTGTTTGCATCTTGTTCAAATGATTCATTATTAAGCTTGTTGTTAAGTTTTGAGTTAATTTATCATTTGTTAAGTTGGCAATAAGAGGATAATCGAAAGATTTGTCATTTCATTCAAGATAAGGGGAAAGATGACATCGATTACATTTTCATAATCCTCAGGCGTGAGGCCTTCGGATGACTACGAGGACCCAGGAATTCGAAGATTCCTGACTCAAGCTGAATAGACAACGGGGTGTTTGACACGGCCAGGGTTGAGGAGGACGGGGTACCAATCCAAGCTCCGTGATCATTTCTTTGTCGGCGGCTATCGGCCCCGAGAATGTCTCCCAATTCTTCAATGGCATTTCTGTCTTAGTCACCAAAGTGCGAGGATCAAAATGACTTTCACCATCGTCTCCAATAACGGCAACTATCTCATCATACGGGTGAAGTCGATCAAGTGCGGGATTTGTGCTTCTTCGTCAAACAACTCTTGCAGAACCCACTCGACTCTTTCTTTGGCCGGCAACTTTCTATCTCGGCTGATCTTTGGAAGAGCTAACTCAAAGGCGGAGAAGTCCATTGTCCCGGATGCCGACCTTTTGACAACGGCCGGATTTCCTTTGAAGACGTACTCATTACGAACGGTAGTGGTAGCCCCGGGGATATCTCGGCAAATCAAGGAACATTCTTCGAACGGGATTGGTGGCTTTCCTAACTTTCTCAAGGTTCTCTAGAAGGGTTTTACTGCAAGGAGATCGCGATCACTTTCATCATATTGTGTCCCTCCTTTTATAAAGTAATGGGTCGAGAGACTGTAAGGATGGAGCTGGATCCCTTCACCTTTCTTGCCTTTAGCTTTTCCGGCATCCCGAGAGTTTGGTTTGTACCCCAAGCCATATCTGGTAGTCTGCTCCTTCACATCAATGATGGTGTTACGACCTTGAAGTCTTCTACCCAATCCAAGTCCCGGAAGATAGCTCATTTTTCGCATCATTCTCATGGCAGGAGGGATTTTATCGGAAGTAGTGGTGAGGTCAGTGCAACACACTTGTGCCTTGGAAGAAGCTACGGAGAATCCGGTCAATGCTAACCCTTCATCATCATGCTTGATTTCCAATATCGGGATGTCCCCGGTGCTGGTTCCTTCTACTGTGACACTGTCCCCATAAATGGTGGTGATAGTTCCATCACTCGACTGAAATTTGACGCACTGATGTAAAGTAGAGGCTACCCCGTTTATCTGGTGGATCCAAGGCCGTCCCAGCAAGGCAGTAAATGAAATTGGAATGTCAATAACTTGAAAATCAACATCCATGACCTTTTTTCCGAACCACATCTTGAGAGTGGCGATCCCCAAAACTGACCGTGCAGTGGAGTCATAGGCCTTAATAGTCTGACTAGAAGGCTTTAAGTCCGTTGGCTTCAGATCCAATAAATCCATCATCTTAGCTGGCAAGACATTCATTGCAGACCCCCCGTCAACTAGTACTCGTGGCAATCGACGCTCTTCTAAGCTGGACTGTGATGTAAAGAGGTTCGTTGTGACTAGCCCCATACTTTGGCAGGTCCAATTCAGTGAAGGTAATGATGTTTCCATAGTGGATATTTCCAATCATTTGGACGACCTCATCAGGGGTGACATCTATGGGCACCATGGTCTTGGCCAAACTTTCTTCTAGTTTCAACTTATGAGGGTATGAAGAGGTTAACAGGGACCATAAGGAGATATTGGCTTGGGTACACTTCAACTGAGTTAGGACTGGATCCTCCTTATCAGAGTCAGGCTTTTCTGCTTCTAGCTTATAAGGTCTTTTATCTGTCTTTGGTTCCGAGACGGCATTCCTTTTGTCACCCTTAGGCTGCTCAATACTCATCTGTCCAGACCGAGTCATCACATAGACATTGGATTTTCCTTGGTCATCATTCCTACTGGAGGATTCTGTCAATTCTTTCAAAGTCAGAGGCGGATTCTTACTGGCGTATGGCCAATTCTGCTGATTGATCTGATTGACGGCGCTGTCGGAAGCATAGGCGGCTTCCCGAATCTGGTCCCAGGTTACCGGCTTTTTGACCTTTTCACATTCTCCGTTTAAAGCTTTCACAGTCTCATTTAAACTTTTCAAAGTCAGCATGCAACAAGAATTATCACTTCCGGAGTTTGGAGATTGGCAAATGGCTTTCTCATCCGATCCTAGCAACTTTTTTAACAGAGTAGGATCACATTCCTCATCACTGTCAAGCATGTCTTTTCTTTCCCTGGGGGTCAACCTTTTGACGGCATTTTGGACATTGGCTAAACACTTTCTGAAATGGGAAATTCCATCATCAATAAGGATTTCTGCGGGGTCAAACCTCATGGCGGGTTCCTTTTCCTTACCGTCAGAGATATTTTCCGGGCTTTCTGGCTTCTGGGCTAACCACTCCTCTATTGTCCCTTCCGGCACTTCGACTGTGTCTTCATCAGTGTCACTACAGTAGCTCTCGTGGGAACTTTCGTCTTGGCTCTTATGACCAATGAGGGCAAAAGCAGGTCGGGATACTTGACGCCATATGAGGGGTATCTCAGACTCTTCCTCGGGCTTAGGGATTACCAGGAAGACATCATTATCATCGTAGGACATAAAGGGGCTGGGTCGCCTCTAAACTCGGGGACTCTTTCCAAGGCATCCATACATTCTTCTTCAGACCAAGTTTCAGGAGTGACTACTAACACTGTGATAGAGTCTACCCTTCCTGATGAGAGTTTGGCTTCGGCGACACTTACATGTTCTAGATCGGTGGGAGGAGCCCACTTCCCTCTTTTGGCTAAAGCTTCGATCAAGTCTCTCCATTCACCTACCAAGTCCTTGTACGGAGTATTGAACTCTAGGATATAGGACTCATACACTACCTCATCCTTCTCCGAGCCTTTGCATAGGCTGCAGACACACTTTGAAGTGATTTCATCCCCTGTTCCAGGTCTGTGGCTTTCTGCCTCATCTTGCCCTTCGGGTTTCACTTCCGTAGGCTCCAAGTCCATTCCTTCCACTGAACTGTCATCATCACTGTAAATCCACCCATTCCTATTCTCATTCCCGACCGACTCTTCGCTGTAGCTATCTGAGAGGTAGGCAAATTCACAGGCGTTGACAAAATTGGAAAGGTCAAACTGGCACTGGGATTCCAAGGTAGGGAAATTTGGCTCTGGCTGAAAGGAGGAAAAGGGTCCCATGGAGGGATTTAGAGGAAGCGAGGGTGTCGGGACCCTAACAGCTTGGGGTATTGGATAAGACTGAGAAAGGACAGTCTTTGGTAATGGGTTATATGAAGATGGGGGAGGGCATTGGTTATAGGCTAGCTCTTCTTCCCTGGTCATCTGATTACCTAAACCAGCACTGCTCTCTGTCAAATCGGCCATTCTGACTCTCGAAACTGAGGAAACTGAGGATTCTGGCGAACTGTCTGAGGATTCTGCGCTAACAAGTCGCTGACCCGGTGTTCTCACCCACTTCTTTCTCGCTGCGGGAAAGGGATAGGAAAGGTTTAGACTCGGGGTAGGTGTTTAGGCTGAAGGCTCAGGCAATATGCAAATTAGAATCTTCAAGTTTACTTAAAACAGTGTCTTTTATTAATATCTATTTGGTTGGAAAAGGGGTTCTGCCCTTCTTTTTTCACAACTACTCTAGATCCTGGATCAGTGGGTTCCGTCACTACGTCTATAAGCCCCTCGTATTCCACCTGTATTTCGACCTCCCAGGGTGGACAGCCCCGGGCGAGGGTCCTATAGGGCACGCGGATCCCACCGACCGAGAGTAAAGAACGCTCCTATCGGGTCTAGCGGGTCATAGGACCTTTCAACGCACGAGCGATGCGGATTATAGTCAAGGCAATACCGGGAAAGTCTCGTCTCTGCCTTGACGGATCTTTGACAGAGTTTCGCTTGAGCGAATGACGGTTTTTTGACTTTCGGTAATGTCCGAGAATATAATAGGCATGGGTCGGGCGGCAAAAGCCGGATGACACAGTGTCACATTGAACTTCGTTGCATACGCAGTGCGCGAGTCGGAATCGAAGTCAATGCTGGTCAAGATCTTGCCAATTTTTCCTTGTCGGAATTTTGGCAGAGCTTCGCTTGAGCGAAAGATCTTTTGATTTTGGCAAAGACTTGGTCTTGACTTTTACGCATTCCGTGCGGGTCAAGGTCAATAGTCAATGTCGGAGTCAAGATCCCACCGATTTTTCCTTGTCGGAATTTCGGTAGAATTTCGCTTGAGCGAAAATCTTGGTTTCCGTTATGAGCTAAGGCTTGACCTTTACGTGGGTATGCAACTGGGCTATATGACACGGACTAGACCAAAAACCAACCAAAAGTCACGGATTTTTGAAACGTGTGACACGGACTGTGCATTGGTGGAAACCTTTAGGCTGCCACGGGAGGTTGGGATGATTCCGTGCGCGCCGGGGAGCATCGTAAGGGTTTGTCCGTGATCCAGCATTGGAACCACCCTCGGGTTTGAAGGACGTGCGTGCAAAAGTGTACAGGATATATCTGTGCGCGTAGTGTGCGGTCTCCTAAAATTGTTCCTTTTTGAGTTAAAACAGAGATTTTCATAAATGTGTTTTAAAGGAATGATTTTCGGGACGGGGAAAATGCAACACATAAGCACGTAAATTTTCTCGGGAGCCCCGGTCGGTCATGGAGCCGAATAGCCCCAAGCCGCTAGGACCGCCAGATTAACCATGATTTTTCCCGGTGGAATTGCCACCGAGGTCGTATGGTCGAATCCTATGAGGATTAGCCGTACGACTGCATGGATCAATTTTCCAGGTTCCACTCCTTTTGCTATTTTTCGGGTTGTTTCCCGTTTCAAAGTATGCACAGATTCCAAGATGCAAATGATGCAATGCATGGTAAAAGAAAGCAAGCACGATTAATGAAATCGGCGATGGGAGTCTAACCCGCTTCAAAGGGAAAAGCTTTCTTCTATTTTTTTTCAAAATTATTTTTTTTTTTTTTTTTGAAAAGGGATACTGGTACGTGGGATTGTTAAACCACCTTGTTATCCCAAGCCCCGGGTTAGGGAGCGATACAGGAAGGGTAAGTGGGGTCCACCTATATACCAAGTATCGACTTTTGTTTTGAAAATAAAGCTTTTCTCCTTTGGGATGATCCCCAGCGGAGTCGCCAAACTGTGAATGTGTGCCCAAAATTTTTGTTTATTGGAATTCACGCGAGTTTGAAGACATCCGGTTTAATTTGAAAAACGGAGTCGCCACGCCATTTTGATTACCTCAAAACTTTGAAAAAAAAGTTTTATGGGTTCGGAGGTTAAGTTACCCCTTGGGAAGAACGTTTGGCGTTCACCCAAAGTGCCTTGCCGGAGCAAGTCTCCCTAGATTTCATTAATCGTGTTTGCTTGCGTGCTTTCTTTGTGTGCATGTGTTTGAAAATAAAGGGGGGAAATGTCCCAAGTTATCTTCCGGACGTACAAACCATTTGTTGGTTGTCGCTCGGGATTTCTTGGAATTTATGTATTTGGGATTATGATCCCGTCCTCGTCTTATGACTTATGATCATCGCATTTTTAAGCCTCGGGACCCTTGGGACTTGCGAGATCGAGAGAATGACTCTCTTTTGGGTCAAAGATGAGGTTCTTTAGGAAGGAATGTCCTTAGCCCATCAATCCTACGCTTTAAGACGGTCGAGCTCGTATAGAGGCTTCATACTCATTCTTAAGCGATAATCGGAGATATAGGGTTCAAGGTTATCATTTTCCTAAAGAAATCATGAACCTTTAATGGAAGGAACGATGCAAAGATGAGAACTTTTACACCGGTCCGTTCCAAGGTTGGGGAAAGGGGAAATGCATGATAAAAAAATGACTCTTTAATGAAAAGATGACATTTTTAGGTTGCAAATGATGCTTTTTGATTTAAAGAAATGATCTTTATGCAAATGATGCATAAAGATTTGATTTTTATGCAAATGATGCATTGAAAAAGGGGTTTTGATGCAAAGGATGCGTTTTCATTGAAAAAAGATTTGATCTTTATATGCAAATGATGCATAAAGATGACATTTTTATTGGAAAATAGGGATTTTAGGTGCAAAGGATGCACCTTTATGAAAAAGACTACATTTTTATGACAAATGAGGTCTTAATGCATGCAAAGGGGAAAGGGGGTGATAAAGATATGATCTTTATGAATAAATGCCAAGTCCCAAGCAAGATATATGAATGCAATGAGCAAGTATATCAATTAAAATGCAAGGTTAGGGCGTGCGAGGTTACCAATCGTTTCCTTCGCTTCTTCGGACGGAGCTAGGAGGAGAGGTTCTTCTTGGGTCTTCAAGGAGGAGGGAGATGGCTTCTTGAGCTTCTTCTTCGCCTTCTTGAGCCTTCAAGGGTTTTTCTTCACGTACGGGTGCTATGGAGTGTGTGTGTGTGATTGTTGGTGTTGTTGTTGTTCTTGTGTGTTGAAATGGGTAGAGGAGGGCTCTATTTATAGGCAGTCTGGATAAGGCTAATGAAGCCGTGCGGCTGCAGGCTCTTTGCAAATGAGGCCGTGCGGTCTTATCCACAATGACTCAGCATTCTAGAACCATGCAAGGTGGCATCATTCTAGAAGCTTCCCTCCTAATTAAAAAAAACGTGTTTTCTTAATTAGGAAGGCTCCTTACAGCCCTAATTTAAATTTGGACTGTTCCAGGACATTTCCGGAACACTAGGAAGGTCCGGGGAATTACCAGGAAATTTACCGAAATGTCGGGAAAATTAACCGGAAGGCATGAGCCAGATTTGGGTACTTACAGGCTGCACATGCTGACCTTTTTGTTGTGGTAGGATAGCACCCTGAATAACACACTTGATAAAACTCCCTTCATATGCTTAAAGTGACAAAGTCACTAATTTTTTTGATAAATAAAAGGCAAAGGCATTTATCCATACTATTCTCTCGAGCTCGGGGCACGGTGTTCGCTGCAACGATGTACTCTTGCCAATGAGAATGTATGAAGTGATTTATGCTAAGTATTAGGGACATGGAGTTCGCTACTACAGTGTACCCTACTTGAAAGGCATAGATCACTTGGTCTTTACACTTGAAATAAAACTCGAAGCACGGAGCTCGTTACTACGATGCTTTCTTGTTTAAAGAAGTGTATTGATACGTGAGTAACAAGCAATGTACTTAAAAATATATATATATAGGCCTATAATGCCTAAAGTGCATGAAAAATGCTCAGCTTGTTATGCCTGAAATGCTTGAAAATGGCTAAGCTTGTTATGCCTAAAGTGTTTAAAATGCTCAGCTTATTATGCCTCAAGTGTTTGAAACTGAATATATTTATCAAGGGATTTTTATCTTATGTGTTATCCTAGATGTTACCATCATTGCCATTAACATATTTGTATGTGTTATATTATGTTTTTTTATTTCTTTATTTTCGGTTTGTTATTTAATTTTTTTTTAACTTTGAAAGTCTTTTTATTGTTTAAGAGTTTTAAAAGTTTGAAAAAGCCTTTAACAAACCTAGTTTATCTTTAGTAAACTACTCAAATAACTAAGTCCTAAAATTTAGGGATTTGATTTTCAAAAACCATATGGACTTAGTATATTTGGTATGTTTATTTTTATTTTCGTTTTATATATTTAAAAAAAAAAAAAACTGAAAATTAAAAATTAAAAATTAAAAAATTAAAAAAAAATTAAAAAAAAAAAAAAAATTCAAAATAATGGCCGGATGTTTAATTTGTGTGGGAAGAGTTTTGTATTTGATTTTTCTTGTGGCCTAGAAAATAGGGGGAGTAAATTTTAATTGTAATTATTTTGTGTGGCTAGGAAAATAGGAGGAGGTTAATTAGGTGAGTAAAAATAGGTGGGATAAGTCTAATCAAATTAAAATCCTATCCTAATTTGAATTCCTATTTTTTCTCCCTATCTCTCTCTAAGCCAACGCCTCCTCCCCCTTCTCTCTCTACACGGTATATACAATCCCTCCGTCACCGTCTCTCTCTTCTCAAACCTTCCTAAATTCCAAACCCTTCCTAAACCCTAACCATGGCAACCCCTTCCAAAAAGCAATCCGCCCCTTTGGAGGTCTCTCCGGGTGTTGGCTCAAGTGGTCCAAGCCAAATGGACACTTCGACCACCCTCTCAATGTGTCTCGGCAATGACAATGTCGGTTGATGATCCTCCTTTGGTGACAACAATGGCGCAACCCTTGCCCATTGTGACCTTACCACCTCTTCCACCCGTTCCATCAACCAAAAAGCCAAAAGAAAAGCCATTGCTCACAAACCCTCGGCACAACTTGTCAAAAGAGGAGCTCAAGTAGGCTCTCTGCAATGAGGCACAAAGGGATCTCGAAATACAACACATCCTCCGATCCAGTTGAAGTTTCTGAAGAATCCTCTCTTGGTCTCTCCTCGGCTCATGTTTCGGATGAAGACTTCCATGCCGATGCTGAGAAGAGCCATTCTGTTGAGACATTTGAAGATTGGGAGATTGAGGAAGAAGAGCCCTTATATGAAGTTGTGAAAAGAAACATTAAAGGCAAAAGCAAGTGGGCTGCTGTCAAAGATGTTACCCAGAAATCTGCAACACCCAAGGTAACATCCTCTGTTTCTAAAGCTTCGAAGTCTTCTATCAGTGAGTTTGCCTATTCTGAATCCTCTGATTTTCTTGAGAAAGAGTTTGATGATGTAAATGTTGCTTTTCCAAAACCTTACTTCTCATTGGAGTTTTATCGAAAAGAAAATATGGAGTTTTGGTTAAGGCATAGTGACACGAAAATTCTCAAGGAAAAGCACATTGACGAGGTTGATTTCAAAAAGCATGGTGTATTTCAGTTCTTGGAGGATAGAAATTTTTTGAAAGCTAACTTGCATCCTTCGAAATTTGTTGAAGCTATAGTCAAAAATTTCTATGCCAACCTTCATGCCAACCTAGATAATGAAAAGTCCGATCAATTTGGAAAGGTGTTTTTAAGGAACAAAATTTTTTCTATTACTCCTTCTTTGATCAACAAGACTTTAGGACTCCCAAATTTGGATGATGATGGTCCTATTGTTCATAAGGATGAAATTGCTAGGTTTATCTCTCATGATGTCGTGCATGAATGGCCCTCCAATCCTAATCCCAAAACCAAAGTTCATTTCCTTGCTTCCCGTCTCACTTCACTCTTTGCCGTGCTTCACAAGCTTTGCATATTTAATTGGGTTCCTACTTCTAACGAGCAATATGTCACATTGCAACAAGCTGAAATCTTGTATAAGTTAGGAAAGAATCGAAGAGTGAACTTGGGTAGATTGATCTTCAAACATTTGGCTTCGTGGGGTAGAAGAAAAGACATAACAATGTTTACTTACCCTTCTTTAATCTTCCAAATTTTGAAATCTCAAAAATTGCCCATTGAAGAGTCGGATGAGTACACGCCCAGTCTTGATCTCTATGCTATAGATTCCCAGCTGACTAAGAAGAATACCAAGAGTGTGAGATACACAGGTGATCTTCCTTGGTCAAAGATAAATGAATTTGGGTCAAGTGATGCGGTTTTACGCTAAGGGTGTTACTCAATCTGTTATCCCAAATGTTACTCCGAAATCTCCAAGTTTTTCAGAGTACAGATGCGGCTCATGTTCTTGCTAATGTATACAATTTGTTGGGGAATGCTTCACCAACAATACCAAAGACCACGGTTTTGGCGTTTCTCCACAAACAAACTTCTACCATTTCCGAGATTGTGCAAGGTTGGACAAAGCTCAAGGAGATGCGATGAATTCATCCAGCAGGTTTCTTCCCAAGCTGGGGAGTTGATAGTGTTGATGGAGAGCTGGTCCAAGTGGTGGTGGTGTTGGAGATGCCGGTGGTGCCGCCGAGATGTTGCGATGGTGTTGACTTAGATCTTTGGAGATGAAGAAGGGGATGAACAGGAGGAAGAAGAAGAAGCTGATGATGAACGAGAAGAGTGAGTATAATACATCGCCTGAAGGTTGATGTTGCCGCTCTTATGGTGATGATATTTTGGTGGTTGAAAAACAATTTACTTTTATGTTTTTTATTTGGAACATGTTTTTAAATACTTTGGTGGTTTGTTTTATTTGCTTATGGTGCTTAAACTTTTAGGGTTGTTTTGAACATGGAATAGCTTAGTAACTTTGATTTATCTTTGGTACTTTAGGTTGCTAGTTAGTTGGAAAACTTATTTTTGAAAATATGTTTTGATAACTAGTATTTTTGTGATAAATCATTGTAGTTGTTAATGCCTTGATTATGGGGGAGTTGATAACTATGAAGTTGCTCTGGATGGCTAACAATATCTTGCAGGGATCAGCACTTTAGAGTTTGGAAAGAAATTATAAATTATGGGGGAGATTGTTAATGCAGACTGTGGGTGTTACCACAGGTGCTATCACTGGCAGTTGGGTGTTACCCGAACTGTAATGAGTTGTAATTTAATAATTCTTTCCATATTATTTTATATCCTAATGTCTAATATTATTTGCAAGATATATGTGTTTTTGGTCCATATTTCAGGTTAATATATGGTTGGATTAATTGCTAGAAACAAGGAAGAAGTTGGAGAAGGAGTTACACGTAAATAGGAGATTTACGTGTAACTATTGCTTGGTCCATATTATTTGAAGAAGGAATAAAAACGTGGGAAGACCAAGTCATGGAGTTGTATTGATTAATTAAAGAGTACAATGCCAAGAAAGCAAGAGAGTACAAGGTGATAAAGCATGGACTTGGGCTTCAAGAAATCGGTTGCTACATTCTAGGGAAGTTGGCGAATGATGAGGAATTCAAGCCAAGAAATCTCTCCACTCCTCACACACGATCTGAAGGTCCAAGGCTGTTATTTTGGAGTAGCCTCCAAGGCATTGGAAGGCTATAAATAGGCTAGGTGTGTTTCATTTGAAGTAGGCCAAATATCAAACACACACACCATAGCACAAGAGAGACAAAGTTCTTTGGTTCGCATATCCTTCCTCCCTTGTGATTCTAGCTTAAACACTGAGTGTTTAAGAGAGTGTTGGCTAAGGATAGGATTCGTTCTTTGTCTCATTTAGTTCCATAGAGCATTATCATTGTATTAGCAATAGGGAACTTTCGGCTTTGTAATTTTGCTATATTGATTATAAAGTCTTCGCCATCTAGGCACACTCAAGTTATATATTTATATAACTTGAGAAAATTATATCTTGTGTTATTTATTTCCGCTGCACAAAGTTTTTATAAACTATTTATTTTGGTGTGTGTGTGCTGTCCGTCAGTGTGTTAACCAAGGTGTTGGGTAACATCTACGGTAACATCTCTTTCCAGTGAAGCCATTGACAATTTCATGCTCCATCAACTTATTTTAGCATGACCAAAATAAGTATCGTGTATATAAGGATGTTTGGGCTTTATTTGAAGGACTGCACTTGCTCTTTCCGTCCCAATATAAATAACTATTTTGGAAATATCAATTTTTTCATAAAAAAGGCTTATTTATAATTTTGTAAATTTTTAGTTTGCTAAAATATAATAAATTATGAAAAAAATTGAAAAAAAAATACATACTTAGGAATAAAGATTTCAATTTATTTATTTTTTTAAGAAAATGATGTGGTATATTAAAATTATAAAAAAGAACTTTCAAATCTTATAATGCCTATACCAATTTCTGTAGTACAAGAGTTGTTGCAATCTTTCAAAGGTCATAGGCACCTTTGTTCGGTTATTATTATGCCTATACCAATATAAATTTCTCTTTTATTTGATGGAAACTCGGAAAAAATAAATACTTTATGTTTATTTGTACATAAAATATTGATCACCTTAATTGATTTCTAGCTAGAAAAATTAACTACATATAATTAACTAAATTTAAATATTTGCATGTAATTTTTAGGTATAATATTACGGATTAGGTTCAATAAATACAAATTTAAATATTTGCATGTAAGTCATGTGTGACTTTTTTGGCTAGCTGTTAGCGCTCAATACTGTTTGCAAAAGTCAAGTCCCTCTGCAAACATAGTTTGGTTTGCTGTAATTTTCCATTGGTTGAACCTCTCTTTAATTAAATCTGTCTAGAGAACACACGGATTGTAAAGGATGTTTGAAATATAGAAATACTTTGAAAACGTAAGTGCAAGACTTTGGATGGGTTTACCTCAAATAACTGCAATAAACGTACTACGAAGTTTATAGATCAGTGAATAGAATTAAATATCTTCCATTCTGGGACATGATGCATTTTGTTAAGCTAATCAAATTTTTGCCCTTATTGTAGGAAATGTCAAGGATTAAGAGAACGCCAACTAAGGGTATGACTAGAGTACAAAGAATGGAGTATTGAAATGCTAAGGACCGCAAGAAAGTCAAAATACTAGAGAAAAAACTTAGACAGACCCGACAGAGATTAAGAGCTACCCGCAGAGAGTTAGAGGCAGTTCGCATAGAGTTAGAGGCAGATCTATACTTTATGAGGCGGAAACTAGATCGAGCTGAGGAATGGGGAGAGTACATGATGAACCAAGCTAGGCAATTGATGGATGCAGGAAAAAGTGAGGAAGGTCAAGAGGAATGAAGAAAGCCTAAAGAAGTGAGAGTTGTCTAATTAGATAGTGATGTGAATACTTAGTTAGTCTAGCATTAGATTATTTTGCTAATTCCCTTAGAAAAGAAAATCTCTATGTTTGGTGTATGTTTACAATAGTTTCTTCCTATGCACAAATTTATTTTGATATACACATGAGTTTATCATTGTCATTGGTCAATTCAATAGATTGTGAGAATGCTTCTTATGATTTGATTATTACTACCATCCTTTCGAGTAAATTATCCTACCTCAATCTCCAAATAGTGTCTTTAACACTTTTTTCATTCTATTGCCAACTTAATCATTATCAAATTTCACTCAATGGCACAACCTTCAACGCAAGGAAAAGAACCAGCTGCACCACATGTATTCTTCATTACCCGTTCAAATTGTATGTTGATCTTGAATTTTCCGAGTGTTTTGTCCAACCCACACCCCGACAAATGTTATTTCCATCTTCGAATATGGAGTTAGGAGAAAGTTCAACATCTAGAAATAGAAATTACATGCCTACCCGAAATACTTCCGCATCTCTGGGAAGGAGTAGTGTTCGTGCAAATGGGGAATCTAGGCGAAACGCAAGAGTTCGAGCCCAACAAGCAACAAGCCAACATAATTCATCAAACATTGCTTTAGGTCCTTCGAGACGGGCATTCGCGCAAGGGAGGCGACAGTCGTGTGAACAAATCGCTCCCTATTCTACAATGTAACCTAATTCATATTTTACTCTTCTTTAACTCAAATAAACTTCTCTTAAAAAAATATAACTCGCATTTTCAAATTTAGGTCAACTATATTAGAAGACCCTTCCACTACCGAAGAAAATGAAAATATAGTTGGTTTCAAAGATGATGAGTTCCATCCACCCCATATTTTCAACCAAAGTCAACATCATTGTAGTATGTGTGAAATTGCACAATCTAGGCGACGGGCAAGAGATCGAGCCGAACAAGCAAGAAGCCAACAAAATTCTTCGAACGTTTCTTTGGGTCCTTCGAGACGGGCAATCGCACAAAGGAGGCATCGTTCGCGTGAACAAGGCGCTCCTTATTCTACTATGTAACATAATTCTTCTTTTACTCCTGTTTAATTCAAATAAACTTCTCTTAAAATATATAACACGCCTTTCCGAATATATGTCACGACCCAAAATTTTGGTTATTAATCGAGTCAATTTAATAATATATGAGTGCATTTCATATCATTATGTGTTACATTTTAATTTTAGAAATTATGTGATAGTTAGTATTTTATGAGTTTAAGTTATTTTTAAAAGATATAATAAAGATCATTACTTAATGCTTTATGAGAATGTTAGGAGCAAGTAGTTAGAAATAGTGACTTGTTAAAATGAGTAATATATTTACTAAGGGTCAAGGAGGTTGAGTGTATTTGGTGTGTTTTAAGGGTTTAAGTAGTGATGAAGGTTGATAATTGAAAGGGGTTAAGTGGAATTTGATTTTTCCATGGAAAGTAAGTAAGAGCCTTCATTTTATAAAAAATAAGAAAACCCTTCAGTTTAAGAAATCCATGGTTCTTCTTCCAAACCCTAACCTTATCAACCTCAAAATTCATAAGTAATTCTAGAAAAATCCTTTTTCTGATCCGTTCGTTTCGGAGCGTTCGTGAGAAGAAGGAGCTTCTTTTCATCCAAGCAAAATCCCTAGAGTTTCAAATTTGATTTCAGGTAAGTCATTATATTTTCTAGAAATTATGCTCATTTGGTGTTATAGATCATGTAGTTGTGTTATCCAAGGTTGTATGAGAATTTACAAGGTATTTTCTGAAATAGAGAATGAAAATGGGTTTTTAGCTAACTTGGAAATGAATTGGGTATTGAATGGGTCAACAATGGAGTTTTGGGAAAATTGAAATGGTTTGGATGTGTTGGAAAAGGGAAAGAATGGATTTTTAACTCTTGTAAACTTCTTTTGGTTTGCATAGGGCTAAAACCTGGGTTTTGGTATGGTGGTTAACTTGGTACAAAAAGACTTGAATTGGTTTTGGGTCAAAAGCTGATGAACAGCCCTGTTTCTGCAAATCTGCATAGGGCACGAGTCGTGCCCTATGGCACGAGTCGTGCCCATCAGTCGTGCCAGGTCGTGCCCTTGCTTAGACGACAGATCTGGAGGGGTGTAAAAGGGGAACGAGTCATGCCCTGGGGCACGAGTCGTGCCCTGACCAGTTTTGAGCATTTCATTTTAAAGCCATGTAGATCCAAATTTTCCACTTATATAATAATCCATAGAACACTACAACCAAAGTACAAGGTATGTATAACCAAATGATGTATTTACATTCCCAATTTGGTCAATTGAAGATGTGGAATGAGGAGGTAAAATAGGTGGGATTCATGGAACTCAACTCAGATATGATTATTATATATTGTGGATACTTCCTTGAAGGGCTTGAATAAGTGTAGAGTTCTTATGTGTTACACATTATAAATTGATATCTTTATGATGAAAGTTCTTAGGGTTCCCTACTTTGGAATCCTAAGTTCATTGAATTGATCTAGCTTTGTGCTATCTTTAATTGATACTTGTTATCCATTGATAGCATTTTGATATGCTCTGTTTGTTTGATTCCCTACTTTGGAATCCATGTTTATAATAAGCAAGTATGTTGTACTGTGCTTTTACTTTAAAGTCCAGCTGGTACTTATTTGTTCGTTGGGCATTGTATAGGATTATAATGGCACCAAGCCAAGTTCGTTATAATCTATACACTGGGTTTCCAAGTTGCCCATCCATTGGCCATGGTTTGGGTAGTGGGCTAGCTTCCCTTTCTTGGGTGATGTCTAGTTGCACATTTGGGTTGACTTTGTGTCATACCCCCTGTTTATGGTTACTTTGATTGGTTCCGGAACCGCTTCTTCAACAACTGTTGCTTTTTGGATCAGGACATCCTTTTGAGAATAAAACCTTGGCTCATTATCCTTCTAAGTGTTATATTATTGCACTTACTTGTTAGTTGTATGGGTATATCTTTTCTTGTGTAATAAGAAGGTGATATACATGGTACATTGTTATATGCTTCTTAAAGTGATTTCATAGCATCATGTTTCATATATAATGACTTTCTGAGATTCTTCTCACCCCGTCCTTTCATTGTATTCTTAGATCAAGTTGGGCCAGGGGCTAGGCCGCGTTGAGTATCGAGAGGGCGCCAAGTTGGGTTTTGAGGCACTTTTGGTAAGGATACATTATGTAAATGTATGACCTTGGGTAGAATTCATGGTCTTAGTGTATCTTTCTTTTGTAACTTCCAAATGATTTTGTAAATATTTTTCATTTGAAAACTAGGTTCCTTGGTTTGTAAATAAGTGTGTGATTGTAAATGGTGTGAATGTAGAGTGAGTAGGTTGAAGTTAAATGGTTAAATGTGATTTAGTAAGTTAGTAAAGTTTTAAATGTTAAAAAGGTTTAAAAAGGGAAACATTTTAAAAGTATATTTTGAAAATTTTTCTTAAAAAGGGCGTCTTCAGTACGTGTCTCGGCACGTGGCCAAGTAGGTCTACGGGTCGGGGTGCGTTAATATAGGTCAACTATATTAGAAGACCCCTCCACTACCGAAGAAAATGAAAATATAGGTGGTTTCGAAGAGGATGAGCTCCATCTATGTGACATAGAGAATCAATAAATTTTCAATCAAGTTCGTCTTTCCCTTGGTAGAATGAATGTCATATGTCATCATTGTCATGCCTTGCACTGGATGGGCAAAAAATTGATTAACTCTCCTTTGAGTAGGCCCAGATTTGGAATATGCTGCTTGGATGGGTAAGTCAGGCTTCCTAATCTTCTTGATCCACCCACCCTATTCAGGGGATTATATGACGGTTGTGACCATCATTCAACGTCATTTTTTCAGAATATTCGACGATATAATGATGCAATGGCTTTCACTAGTCTTGGATGTGATCTAGATGATCGTGTACAACCTGGAAGGGCCCCTTATAGCTTCACTATACATGGAGAGTTGCGACATCGTTCCAGGTCATTACTACCACCTCCAGATTCAAATCATGTATACGCTCAACTTTACATATACGATCTGATGGCTGCCTTAGAATGTCATCAACGTCGAAATGATACGTTAGATGGAGAACTAATGGGCTGCATCCAAGAATGTTTGTTACAATACAATCCTTTTGCACCTATCTTTCGTCAAGCATGTGCAATATTAGAACAACAAAGCCAATATCAGTCTAATCAAAATTTGTCGGCATATTTGCGTTATGATCCAAGAAGAGATCAACGGCGATATAATGCACCTATTATTGATGAGATTGCAGTAATCTTACCCGGTGATGGTACTGAGAGAAGGAGAACAAGAGATATTGTCCTTCACTACAGAGATCAAGGCTTGATGCGGATAAGTGAAAGTCATCCAGTATAAGCCCCATTTCATTACGCTTATTATTTCCTTTAGGCGAGCTAGGATGGGAACCATCCATGACTCTCTGGGATGTGAATAGGAAAGGTCTGAGTAATAGAAGTAGAAATAGACTCACAATGATGGATTACTACAGTTATCGTTTATTCAAACGAACAACTGAGTATTCTACCACTTTGAGAGGCAAAAAACTATTTCAGGAATATTTGGTGGACGTTTGGGCTGCAACAGAGCAAAATCGTCTTCTTTTCCTCAAGGAAAACCAAGAGGGATTTGTTCGTTTTGATCGGTATAAAGATCTCCAAGAAATTTTTGATGAAGAGAGTGCAAGACCGGATCAAATTGGTAGAAGATTCATCCTACCATCTTCTGTCACCGGTGGACCAAGGCAAATGTATGAAATTTTTCAAGATTTCATGGCTATTACACGCGCGTATAAGCATCCAGATATTTTCTTAACTATGACAGCCAACCCGACATGGCCAAAAATTAGAGATGCTTTACTTCCTAATCAAACTGCAGCTGATAGGCCAGATTTGGTTGCTCGAGTTTTCGAATTAAAGAGAAAGCATTTGTTGAAAATTGTAAGAGATGAAAGGGTGTTTGGAAAAGTAGAAGCTTATGTTTTTACAATTGAATTTCAGAAAAGGGGATTGCCCCATATGCATGCACTATTTTTTCTCGCGGATGAAGATAAGATCAGAACTCCTGAGCAAGTTGATAGGGTGGTATGTGTCGAATTACCCGATCGAGATAGCAGGCCTGCACTTTTCGACACGGTTAAGAGATGTATGATACATGGCCCGTGCGGCACGAGAAACCCAAGTGCGCAATGTATGGAGAACAATAGGTGCAAAAAAAAAATCCCAAAACAGTGGGCCAAAACAACTTCTATTGATAATGACGGCTATCCAATCTATCGTCGCCACGATAATGGAGTTGTATTGACAGTAAGAAGGAAGAAGGTAGATAACAGAGATGTTGTACCTTACAGCCCTTATCTCACAGAGTTATTTGATTGTCATATTAATGTGGAGGTGTGTACTGGAGTTAGATGTGTGAAGTACATTCATAAGTACATATACAAAGGTCATGATTGAACAACAATGGTTTTAGGGAAAGGTGATGAAATCAAACAATATCTTGATGTGAGGTATATTGGTCCGCCAGAAGCTGCATGGCGGTTATTCGGATACAACTTGCATGAAGAATTTCCTAATGTTGTTCGATTAGATCTCCATCTACCTCGAGAGCATAATGTTTCATATGATTCAAGATGTTCAAGAGAAGAGATAGCTGAACAAGTTGAGGGAAAAGTAACGAAATTAATGGGGTTTTTTAGATGTTGTGCTTCTGATGTAATGGCCCGACGGTTTACTTATCAACAAATGCCGAAGCATTACACGTGGAAAGAGAATTTTTGGAAACGAAGACGTCATTTAAGCCAGGCAATTGGAAGAATATATTTTTCTAGTCCCTCCAGTGGTGAGAGATTTTACCTCCGACTCTTATTAATTACTGTTAAAGGGACAACCTCTTGGGAAAATTTATGGACATACAATGGTTTTGTGCATGATACATTTAAAGGTGATTGCGTTGCACGGGGTCTTCTAGAAGATGATGAAGAATGGAAGCAATGTTTGGAAGAAGCCTCAGTTATGAAGACTGGGTACCAACTAAGGAAATTGTTTGCGCTTATTCTAACGCAATGCTCTCTGATACATCTCGATGAGTTGTGGACTAAGTTTGCAATGAATATATGCGATGATCTTACTCACAAATTGTGCACACAATATGAAATTCCATATCTGGATGATAGTCAAATAACAGATTATGGCCTGCATCTGTTGAATGAAATATTGCATGAAACTGGAAAAAGCTTGGAAAATTTCCCACTAATGTCTCTTCCACTTCAAAATTGGACCCAAATGACCAGAACCAACAGGTTATAGTGGGAACATAGACAGCTTAAGTATGATGATCGCACTACTGGTGCGGAAGCAAATATCTCTCGCTTGAATGTTGGTCAGCGACACTGTTTTGATGTTGTGATGTGTTCGATGAATGAAAATCAAGGGAAAACCTTCTTCTTGAATGGGGGTACAGGAACGGGCAAAACATTTTTGTACAACACAATTGCAGGGGTTTGTCGATCGCATGATAATATCGTGATCTGTGTTGCATCATCTGGAATTGCATCGTTATTGTTGGTTGGTGGCAGAATGGCACATTCTACCTTTTGTCTACCGTTGAATGTGTTGGAAGATACGTTGTGTTCATTTACGAAACAGTCAATTCATGCCCAACTCTTTAGAGAGACAAAATTAATAATATGGGATGAGGTTCCTATGCAGCATCGCCATTGCGTTGAGGTCGTCGATCGCAGCCTTCGAGATATTTGTGATAATGATAGCCCTTTTGGTGGAATTACTGTTGTTTTTTGTGGTGATTTTCGTCAAACTTTGCCAGTTATACCTAATGGACACCGTGAACAAATCGTGGGGTCAACTCTCCAAAAATCATCACTTTGGGAAAAGATATACGTCTTGACTCTATCGGAAAATATGTGGCTGGATCGAAATGATCTCGCGAATGTTGAGTTTGCGGAATACTTGAACAAGGTAATAGTTATGCATCCAAAATAAATATTTCTTTTATAAGCATTCATAATTAACGTTAAATAAATTTTCATCCAAGGTGGGAAGCAATCCAGATAAGACAATTGAACTACCTTCTACTATCCAAAAGTGTATAGACGTCAAAGAGCTAATAAGAGAAGTTTATCCAGCATTGCATATACCGGGGACTTCTACTGCTGGGTTCTTAACTGATTGAACAATTATATCCCCGCGTAATGATGATGTCAATTATATAAATCTTCAAGCATTAGAGATGTTTCCCGGCAATATCATCAATTATCTATCGGCAGACAAATGTGCAGATGATGATACGAGTGATGCGATTATGGCAAATCGATACCCAATAGAGTTTTTGAACTCATTGAATCCTTCTGGTCTTCCCCCTTCAGACTTGCAGTTGAAAGTTGGTTGCCCAGTTATTTTGATGAGGAATCTTGCACCTAGGGATGGTCTTTGCAATGGAACAAGATTAAGAGTAGTTCGATGTGGGCAGCGTATTATTGAGGCTGAAATCTTGACGGGAGATAAAGCAGGCAATTTGGTATTTATACTAAGAATTTCTCTTACGCCTTCTTCAACCCTTATTATTTCAATTACAAGGCGCCAATTTCCAATTAGGTTGTACTTTGCAATGAGTATAAATAAGTCACAAGGTCAATCTGTTAAATTTGTCGGCATTGATCTTCGGACACCGGTGTTCACTCATGGCCAATTATATGTTGCTTTATCAAGATGTACTACATTCAGTAGGATAACGATTCTCATTCCATCACCATCAGAAGATGACACATCCACAACAAATATTGTTTATCCTGAAGTACTTCTGTAAAGCATATAGCTTAAGTGATACGGTAAATAGTTACCATGTTCACATAATTGTTATATTTACTTAACTCTATTAATGACTATATTTGCTAATATAATTTTAATTTTTGATACAATCCATGTTTGACATAGGTGAATATAGATGTAGTTGATGACATGATTGAAGATGTAGTTGAAGATACGTTTGAAGATGTAGTTGAAGATACGGTTTAAGATGTAGTTAAAGATGCGGTTGAAGCTAATGTGTACGATGGTATTTGGGATGATCCCACATTTCTCGATGAAGCGGTAAATATATATATATATATATATATATATATATACACACACACACAAATATAATTCATCATTTATAGTTATATAAATGTGGTTCTTATCTATTTTTGTCTAAGTGCAGGAAGGAGTAGCTAGAAGAGTTGAAGAAAGTTTTGCAGTTGCCAATGTAGTCGAAGAGGAACCAACGGATTAATGTTGTATTGTTAACAAATAGTGAATGTTGTTTCTATATTTTTTCTCTAAATAATTTTTTATTGTTTGTCTTCGAATAATTGAGGCGTAGAACGCTTTTCATTTATTTATCAATTCTAAAGTTCATTTTTCATGGGTTCATTATTTTTTCCTTTAACTTTTTGTTGGGTCCCATTTGAGTTTGGAGACCGGCATTTATACACTTGAGATGAAGCAACCAGTCCCTCCCTCCATCTCTCTCCTTTCTCTTTCTCTTTCTCTTTTCCTTCACCGAAAACTTTTAGTCGGGTTTCATATGAATTTTTTTTGAAGGTTGCTCCCATATCAATTCCTCTCTTGAAGGTTTACAATGACATATTCAAATGTGTTTTTAGGCTCCGTTTGTTTGGGGGAAAATGTTTTTCGGAAAACATTTTCCCCATTTTTCGGTGTTTGTTTCGCACCAGAAAATGGGAAAAACTTCATTTTTATCATATTTTCCGGAAAACATTTTCATTTTTCGGAAAACATTTTGACGGAAATCATTTTCCGGAAAATGTATTACGCTAAACAAACGGAGCCTTACTCTCACTTCCAACTCCTAGGTAAAGATTTTTTTTATATGTTCAGCATTATCTCACAAAAAAAAAAAAAAAAAAAAAAAAAATCAGTATTTACCTTTTTGTTTCATTCTAATTTTCCTTCGTCTGAATATCTGATTTTATTTTAAATACGGGCTTCCGATAGTTTCTCAGGTACCCTCTCTCAAGAAGTTTCAACTCCCAGGTAAATATATTTGCACTTTATATATTTGTAACGGTTTAAAATTACATTTAAAAGGTCATATAGTTAGCATGCGGTTTCAGTTTCCCCACATCTTTCTCTTTCTATACTGTCTCCCTTTTCATATTTCATACTGATATAGTTAGCATGCGGTTTCAGTTTTCCCACATCTTTCTCTTTCTATACTGTCTCCCTTTTCATACTGACCTGCGCCAATGGCATGAGCATTTGAATACTAGTACATATACAAAATGAAGATGTTTTTTTGGTCTTGTAAGTTTTTTAAACAATTCATTCATTCCTAAAATTTTGAAATTCTTTTAAGGTTATTGAATCAAAAGAAGAAAGAAAACCTTCAAGAAAGTCTTAAAAATTTAAAACAAAAGCAGATTATATGAAAGACATAGTGTTGGGAATTTTAACATTGATTATATGGATGTAATATATTGTGACCATAATCCCTTTTGATTTGTGACCAATTGATCCTCTCAGCACTTCAGATTGAGTGCAAATGGGATGACAATTTGACTTGAGTTCAACAATCTGCACTTGTCACTTAAAGAAACTAACACAACTTTATTAAAAAACTAACACAGCCCTAAAGCCGAATCCAGTGACTGAAGGTCGAAAATGCTAAAAAAAATTCCAAAATAAACTATTAACAGTTAAAGGTAGAAAATCCTTAAAACATCCTAAGTAAAACTATTAACCGTTAATTCCCTAACGTCCTCCCTGAAAGCTAACGAAAAGGAAATTTGTTGTGTACACCCCTTTTTGGTCAAGGATGATCAAATAACCAACGACTTCCTCGTCAGCCGAAGGAGCTCTTACACTCCCAACGTAGAAAAAATCGAACAAATTATACTACATTAGTAAAAAGGAAACTCGAAACACTTACTACTCCTAGATAATAAAGTCAGCTTCTCATCCATCTCAGTCTACTAATATAAGAATTTGACAACCTGCAAGAAAATAAAACTTCCGAAAAGTAGATGATTTTTCTAAACAATATTATAGCGTTTTAAACAAAGAAGCTTCAACATTTATTAACACGAGAAACCATCTTAGAGAGTCCAAATTTTCTACTATTTAATTACAATTTAAAAAACTTACGCATACTCTAATATAAAATCTAAATACTACCTAAGAAAGTTCACTTTAGAATTTGGCCTAATAAACTGTAGTATTTATTTCCAACTTTGAATTGCCAAAGTAACAGTGCGGTTACGAGGTATACTACCCTCAATACAAATCAACGAAGCCTTTCGCCAGCTATGCTCCAACGAGAAACTTGCCATTCACTCCTCTCCAAAGTCAAAGTCTAGCAATCATACGGATGTAAAACAATACAAGATTCTCGGGTTGATTTAGAAGTGTGCACGATAAGAAACCATGTTCCCCGGGATTAACTATAGCAAGTTCAGGACGAGCATCTTAACAAGAGTAGGCCACTCCAAAGCATAGTACAGAACTTGTGTCAAAATAGGCTATACTCCAACCTACATAATAAGATAAAATAAAAATCAATGGGCTAATACAAAACTTCACTCTGTTTAGCATTTCTTCCAACATTCCAATCTAGATCTACTGACCCCGTAATTCACTGATTTATTTGAATGGACACCAAAATAGAGTACAAATTAACTGGCTAATCCAGGATTAAAATTAGGGATGACCAAACCGGAACCGGCCCGGGAACCGTTGAACCGCCACGAACCGGAACCGGTTGGAACCGGCGGTTTGGCGGTCCGCTTCCGGTTTCTACTTTTGAAAAACTGTGAGGCGGTTTCGAACCGCCTGAACCGGAACCGTTGAACCGTTGTCAAAACCATCAAATTCGTCAGAAATTTTGTTAAATTTGTCGAATATAGTCAAGTTAGAGTATGGGGTATGTGGTTAAATACAAAATATTTTTGTTTTCCTAACATATTTTCTCAACTATAAATACCACCCCCCTCCTCCCCTCACAATTTTTTCACACAAACCCCTTTAACTCTCTCTTAACTATCTCTAACGATTTTCGTTAATTTCTTTGATTTTTAAGCTCAAATCATAAACTAACTCTCATTTATACAAGTTTTAGGGTAAAATGTATATAAGGGGTATAGGTATAAGATTGAGTGGTTCGGGTTAGAAGTATATATGAGATTTAGGTATATGATTTAGGCGGTTAGAGTATGTGGTATATGGTTAAGGTAAATGAATTAGGGTTTAGGGTATGGAGTATATAGTTGATTTAAGATTTAGGGTATGAGGGCGAGCCTTGACGCAACGGTTAAGTTGCTCCTTTGGTGACCATAAGGTCACGGGTTCGAACCTTGGCGAACAGCCTCTTGGCAATTGTCAGGGGAAGGCTCTAGCAAATGGTTCCCTCTCCCAACCCCCGCTTGGCGGGGAGCGCTTGACGCACCGGGGTTTGCCCTTTGCCCTTTAAAGATTTAGGGTATAGGATACATATGAGAATAATGTAGATGAATTAGGGTTTAGAGTATAGAGTATATGATTTAGATTTAATTATTAGGGTATAGGTATATGTGAGATTAATGTAGATGAATTAGGATTTAGGGTTTAAGGTATGAAGTATATGATTTAGATTTAAGGTTTAGGATATAAGGTATATATGAGATTTAGGTAGATGAATTAAGATTTGGGGTATGGGATATGTAGTATATGATTTAGATTTAAGGTTTATGGTATATGGTATATGGTTAAGGTAGATGAATTAGGGTTTAGGGTATGAAGTATATCATTTAGATTTAAGGTTTATGATATAGGGTATACATGAGATATAGGTAGATGAATTAGGATATAGGGTATGAAGTATATATTTTAGATTTAATGTTAAGGAAATAGGGTATACTCCCTCCGTCCCATAGAAATATAGAATTTTTGGCCCGGCGCGGAGATTAAGGAGGAAGTATTATATTGAAAGTGTTGTGAGTGTGAAAATAAAATAGGAGAGAGAATGAGTGGAGAGAATAGTAAATTATAATGGTGATGTGAGTATTAAAATAATGTAGGAGAGAGAATGAGTGGAGGGAATAGTAAAGATTCCTTTCCAGTTTAGGAAAGTTATAGATTATTGTGGGACGCCCAAAAAGGAAATTTTATAGATTATCGTGGGACGGAGGGAGTATACGAGATTTAAGTATATGATTTAGGTTTAACGTTTGAGATTTATGATTTAGTTTTTCTTTTATATACTTTTATTTGTTTAAATTTCTAACATTTTTAAATACCTTTTTGTAAAAAAATCAGTAATAAAAAAAATCGAAAATAGTATTCCCTAGTCAATAAAAATATATAAAAAAATAAAAGGGTAGTCCGTCCCTCTTTTCTTTTATATACTTTCATTTGTTTAGTTTTTTTCTGTCTTTTTTATATACCTTTTTGTAAAAAAAATCACTAATAAAAAAAGTCTAAAATATTATTTCCTAGTCAATAAAAAATTAAAAATTAAAAAATAAAAAGTAGTTTGTCCCTCTTTTCTTTTATATACTTTCATTCGTTTAGTTTTTTTTTTTTTTTATCTTTTTTATATACCTTTTTGTAATAAAAAAAAAAGTTTAAAATATTACTTCCTAGTCAATAAAAAATTTTAAAAAAATAAATAAAGGGTAGTCCGTCCGTCTTTTCTTTTATATACTTTCATTTGTTTAGTTTGTTTTTTTTTTTATCTTTTTTTATATACATTTCTGTAAAAAATATCAGTAATAAAAAAGTCTAAAATATTATTTCATAGTTAATAAAAAATAAAAAAAATAAAGGGTAGTCCGTCCTCTTTTATTTTATATAGTTTCATTTGTTTAGTTTTTTTCTATCTTTTTTCATATAACTTTTGATGCCAACTTTTGATATACAAGTTTTAGGGTAAAATGTAGCCAACTTTTGATATACAAGTTTTAGGGTAAAATGTATATAAGGGCAACTCCAATGGAAGGTACCAAAATCAAATTTTGATACCTCTCAAAGGAGTTAGTATCTCCAATGGGATAAACTTGTGGTATCAAAATTTGAAAGAGAGTTAGTGAAGGTACCAAATTTGGTACCTTGGCTAACTCCCTTTGTTAGTTTCACACGCGCCATATTTAGGCAATTGGAGTGAAAGTTTGCCAAAAACATGTCAGCCTTCAAAGATTGTGTGGACAGAACCTTGCCACGTTTTTACTTAAACTTCTTTTCTTTTTATTTTCTGCCTTGGCTAACTCCCTTTTTATAATTGATTTAATTAGTTAAAATTTTAAATATGAAATAAATTTAACAGTATAAAAATAAAAATTTGATACAAAAAAATTATTTATTATTATTAAAAATTATTTATTATTATTAAAAATTATTTATATGTAATTATTAAAATTATTTAATTAGTTAAAATTTATAAAATGTATCAAAATTTAATTTTGATACCCTTAGTTAACTCTCTCCATTGGAGATACAAATTTGATACCCTATGAATAGTGTGTGAAAGGTATCAAAATTTGATTTTGATACCTTTCACTAACTCCTTCCATTGGAGTTGCCCTAAGGGGTATAGATATAAGATTGAGTGGTTCGGTTTAGAAGTATATATGAGATTTAGGTATATGATTTAGACGGTTAGAGTATGTGGTATATGGTTAAGGTAAATGAATTAGGGTTTAGGGTATGGAGTATATAGTTGATTTAAGATTTAGGGTATAGGATACATATGAGAATAATGTAGATGAATTAGGGTTTAGAGTAGAGTATATGATTTAGATTTAATTATTAGGGTATAGGTATATGTGAGATTAATGTAGATGAATTAGGGTTTAGGGTTTAAGGTATGAAGTATATGATTTAGATTTAAGGTTTAGGATATAGGGTATATATGAGATTTAAGTAGATGAATTAAGATTTGGGGCATGGGATATGTAGTATATGATTTAGATTTAAGGTTTATGGTATATGGTATATGGTTAAGGTAGATGAATTAGGGTTTATGGTATGAAGTATATCATTTAGATTTAAGGTTTATGATATAGGGTATACATGAGATATAGGTAGATGAATTATGATAATAGGGTATGAAGTAAATGATTTAGATTTTAATGTTAAGGATATAGGGTATATACGAGATTTAAGTATATGATTTAGGTTTAATGTATGAGATTTATGATTTAGTTTTTCTTTTATGTACTTTTATTTGTTTAAATTTCTAACATTTTTAAATACCTTTTTTGTAAAAAAATCAGTAATAAAAAAAATCGAAAATAGTATTCCCTAGTAAATAAAAATATATAAAAAAATAAAGGGTAGTCCATCCCTCTTTTCTTTTATATACTTTCATTTGTTTAGTTTTTTTCTGTCTTTTTTATATACCTTTTTGTAAAAAAAAGTCACTAATAAAAAAAGTCTAAAATATTATTTCCTAGTCAATAAAAAATTAAAAATAAAAAAATAAAAAGTAGTTTGTCCCTCTTTTCTTTTATATACTTTCATTTGTTTAGTTTTTTTTTTTTTTATCTTTTTTATATACCTTTTTGAAATAAAAAAAAGTTTAAAATATTACTTCCTAGTCAATAAAAAATAAAAAAAAAAAAATAAAGGGTAGTCCGTCCGTCTTTTCTTTTATATACTTTCATTTGTTTAGTTTTTTTTTTTTTTTATCTTTTTTTATACACATTTTTGTAAAAAATATCAGTAATAAAAAAGTCTAAAATATTATTTCCTAGTTAATAAAAATTAAAAAAAATAAAGGGTAGTCCGTCCCTCTTTTCTTTTATATAGTTTCATTTGTTTAGTTTTTTTCTATCTTTTTTCATATAACTTTTTGCAAATATTTTTAGTAATAAAAACATCTAAAACAGTTTTTCTATTCAAAAAAAAAAATCTGTTGAACCGCCGGTTCGGTTCCGGTTTCCCTTCTCCGGAACCGTAATTGGTCATCCCTAATTAAAATTACTGGAGGAAAGTAGAGGGATCCTAACACACCAAGATATGGAATACAGATGTAGCTATATTCTTCACTCCTTCATGAAGATGAAAAAACATTGTATAGGGAAAACAAGCTTCAGGGTACAATTTATTCAAATAGTATCTAAAGCAAAGAGAAAAATGAGGGAAAAAGGACAATTTGCACCAACGAGGGTGAGAACTCACCAAATGGATGTAATGGATCATCTTGTTGGTAAGACACGGTAGTTAAGGACAAGGTCCTCTGATTTCTTCCATATATAAGCCCGAACAGTAGCTAAGCTCATGTCAGGGGCCAATACCTGGACAAAAATCATCTTTTGTCACAGAATGCGTTGAATAGATTGTGCCGTTTGTATATGGGATGATAAATGAATTTGCCAAAAACACCCTAAATTATATAACTTTCATAGCAAGTCCTTCAACAGAATTACATCTCCTCCAAAGATGTAACAATAGTTATGCAATTTAATGTGGTGATTGGTGAACATTATTTATCCCCAAAAGTGCAAGGATGTGAGCATAAATAGACTTACATGGATGATGAGAGAAAAAGATTATTAGCAGAAGTGTAATTTCATACTCGATAAATCATCTAAACTTGCCTGATTATTGCACAAGATCTCTATTGAAGGTTTGAGCTTTTGCCAAGGCTTCAAACCGGATTTAAAAGAGCCATCTCCAACAGATGAATGCTGTGACTGCCCTCCAGCCAGTCCAGAACCAAAACCATCAGAATTCATGCTATCCAATGGCTTGTCAAGAACCATCTTTTCTACAACATAATTAACAACCTAGACAAAAAAAAAATGACAATATATATCAGCACAAACCAATTTGATATGAAGGTTAATGCTCCACACATATCTTCTTTATCAGATAATTTGCTGTGTCTAGTAAGTAGGTAATAAGTTAAAGCACTTGAAGTATGTTTGGGCTCATACACAAACATACTTGCTACTTTCATGTACAAATGCTTTCAGCAGTTGCAAAAATCTGACTTTTGCTTTTAGTGGCAGAAAACGGATATAGAAAAATTGGTTTACTGAACAGGTAAACAACAATTGTAAGTTGTTTATAGTTACATTCCATAGCATATGTTAATGAAAAAAGAGTAAAACCAAAAGGAGTGGCAACTACAATGTGTAAACTCTTACTTTATGTACTCTTAGTATACGAGGAGCACTGAGTTTGCCTTGTGTCAGGATTTGGGCCGGTGAACCTTCACATGGGTGTAAATAAAAGCTGCACCTGAAAATGGGATGATTATACATTAGATCTAATCTATTGATATTTTGCTCATTTCACCAAAAAGAATACATAATATGTTTCCTTCATAGGTTCTAAGAAGGTAAATATTAAAACAATAATGGCGTACATATGTGTTTGATAGTGTATGTATATATATATGTGTGTGTGTGTAGAGAGAGAGAGAGGGTGAGGGAAAGGGTAGAGCTACATCCTTAAAAGCCTACCATTGTGCAATGTGACTCTTTTGGGGGGGGTGGAGGTAGTAGTATTATAAAGCAAATAAAATGTAATGATGATGGTAGAAATTACTTGGTATTTTCCTTGGGGGTAGGCGATTGTGCAACATACAGTCCAAAACCCACCATGGGAAATCCTTCTCATCTTCAGAACCATCGAAGTCAGTAACTTTCTTTCTCCATGGACCACCTTGAGAGCCCTCAGTAATTATCGAAGGAGGGGAAGCTGCTGAAAATTCAAATGGAGGGTACACTGCAGAATCATTTTCAGCATTACCGTCTACCTCGATTCTTGAGAGGGTACTGCTCCTAGCAGAAATTTCCTTCCCATGCGGAACTTCTCCATTGGCTGATGGTTGAGATCCAGATCTCTGCCTCTTTTTGGCTAACCAATGAACCAACAATCCTTTAAGGGTTTCTCGTGCCAAATTAACCTACAGAATCAAACGGAAGAGATAATTCAATAAAGATGAAGGCAACTAGGTAAAGAATTAACAATCATTTTTGTACGCATCTAATATGATTATATGATTAAAAGAGAGAGCAAAACCAGCTGAAATACTACACACACCCACAAGAACCATTAAAAAAAAAAAAACTAAGCAGTAAGAAAAAGAAAAAGATTTGTTTAAAATGCATTTTACTAACACAACACTAAAATACATGAGTGTATATTGGCTTATAGCAATTTAGAGATGAAGTGTTAAGAAAATAGCCAAGCGAAAAAAGAAAAAAATTGATTTTGCACAAATAAAAGCTGAAAGGCCCTCAGTTCTATTTATCAAAATGCTTAGAGTGCTTTTGAGATAGAACCTCAGGTTTCACATAGTTCGCATATACAATCATATGCAAATGCAAAATTGACGATTCATGGTAGTTTCTTCCACGTACACAAGCAGCTTACCCTATCAAACATTCATAAATCGCTCAATCCCCTAAATACGCTGTTCAATATTATGAAACAAAACTCTACTAGAACCATAAGCCAAACAAGTATTGGGGGAAATAATACCCCCCCACCCCCGGGATTCATCTTTGATCCTATTCATTAAGACCTTTCAATATTTTTTTGTCAAATATCATATGTTTTCAATAGTGACAAGACTTCTCGTAACTTGCAACTCCCTCCATCCCAGAATAAGTATCCGTATTTTTTTTGGGGCTCCCGCATATAAATCTCCCATTTCCTTCTTCATAAAGTTGCCTCATTATGTCTATTATACCCTTCCTAACTGTAAGATAGAAAAATGAATGGATCCCATTATTTGAAACCACTTGATGATAACCTGAGGGAATTAAAGGAATCATGCATGAAGTCAAAACTCTTAAAACGTGTGTCAAGCCAATAGGGACATTTATTTTGGGGTAGGAGTAATATGCAAAAGGTGGTATTATTTTACATATACTTGAACAGAATTTCATGTTTCTACAGGTGTATTTGAAGAAAAGTACTCCCTCGGTCCCAATTGGAATCTCGAGGTTTTAGACTGAGCAGAAGCAAGACTGAGTATTTGGAGTGTAAGTTTAACAGAGTTGGAAGTAGGGAGGCAGGGGCGGTCACATTTGATGGAAATATTATCCAAGCTTCTGAGTTTTTTCCCTATCTTGGATCCATTTTCCAAAAGGATGGAGAATTAGATGGAGATGTGGCTCATAGGATTAAAGCAGGTTGGTTGAAGTGGAAGAGTGCTACAGGGTTTCTATGTGATCGCGGCATGCCTCATAGATTAAAGGAAAATTCTACCGCAAGGCAATTAGGCCGGCACTGCTTTACGGCACCGAATGTTGGGCCGTGAAACAGTGTCACGTGCATAAGATGAATGTGGCGGAGATGTGTATGCTTCGATGGATGTGCGGTCATACAAGAAATGATCGATTGGGGAATGAGGTGATCAGAGGTAAAGTAGGAGTTGCACCCATTGAGGATAAAATGAGAAAAAATCGTCTAAGGTGGTTTGGACATGTGAGAAGGAGATCGAGTGATGCACCGGTTAGGAGGCCGGAACAATGGGGAAATGATAAAATGGCGAGGGGTAGGGGAAAGCCCAAACAAACTTGGATTAGAGATTGAAAATGATATGAGTTTACTTGGAGTGGATGAAAGTATGGCACTGAAGAGGCAGGAGTGGAGGGCAAAAACCCATGTGGGGGGTTGATTTTTTATTTTATTTTATTAATTTATTTATTATTATTTTTATTATTATTTTTTATTTTTTTATTTTCACGAAGACATATGAGGATTCATGTTAGCCGATCCCAAATTATTTTGGGATTAAGGCTTTGTTGTTGTTGTTGTTGTTGTTGTTGTTACTATGACATGCCCACAAGTTGTTAGAGCATTGAAGTCATTATCTCAGGGAAAGGTTTCCTAAAGCATTGAAGTCATTATCTTAGGGAAAGGTTTCCTACAACATGTGGTGCAAAACCCCAGGTTACAAATGCTTTAATTATGTTTAAATCCGTTAAATGAAGTAGAAACATAAGAAATACAAACTTAAATCTCCAAAAAGTGTAGCAAAAAATATGGTAAAATATCTTAGAAATGCCAAAACAATTCAATTTATTGCATTTCAATTGAATGTTGTTGTTGCTATATTTATTGTTATTATTGTCGTTATTATTATTATTATTATTATTATTATTATTATTATTATTATTATTATTATTATTATTTGTTTACACACGCACACATATATTATTCTTAGACATGCAGTTGAAAATATTCAGTATACAACAAGGCAACAAAATTAAGTACAGTACAAGATTACTCTCCAAATAACATTTCGTGGTCTGTGTTATTAACTGCGTAGATAATGTAGATGACTTATTTAGAATGACAAGAGAAATTTTGGAAAAAGTTCATTTTGGGACACAGGTAGGTAGTAAATCATCCACTATTAGTTTTTCAAAACGACAACATTTTAAGAGAAGAGATACTGTAACCATTGTCCCCTTGCACTCTAAATTCATATGCAGAATACACTACCAATATTAGATCACCAAAGAGATGCAAAAGGAACCCTCTCGTGTTAACGGATGTAGTCCCATGAAACAATATGTTGTGCCTACCTTACCCTCAATGCATATTATAAAGGGAAAATGATAAATTAGGATCCAAAGTTTAGGGGGGGTGCCAATCAAGGTCTGATGTTTCAAGTTTGTCGATTCAGGGTCCAAAGTGACCAACGTTAGTCAGATAGAGGTTTTTTTACAAAAATGTTAGAAAATTCGTTAAATCATCACGTGCCTTGCATGTGAGAAACTTGTAAGGTTAATTTAGTATTTTCAATTCAAACCTAGAACAAATTTTTTATAAAGGGTTAAAATTGAAAGAAAAAAAAAACAATTATAAAAGACCCACGTCCCCACCCCCTGTAATCTAACAGACTTTCAGTATCACCCTCACCCTTAATTGCAAAACCAATTTGAATTCTGAAACAAGCAACGACCACCGTTCTCAATCTTCCGACGTCGCCGCCCCTGCTGTCTCACCCACCCCTCTCTTTTTCCTTCCCACCGTCCGAACCCCACCACCACCATCCCCGCTCCATTTTGCCATCTCATTCCTCTCCCCTATTCTACCCCCTTCCCGTCAGCCTATCGTCTATTCCGAAATCTGAAGCCGTCGTCGTCACTGCTCCTCACCCTCTCTCTTCTCCCTTCCCGTCGCTGCTCTCTCTCTCTCTCTCTAGATCTAGATCGAAATGTAGATCTAGATTTTGAAAACTCCCTTTAGATCCGTAAGGAACAAGCTTCTGAAATTGAATTTTGATTTTTAAATTTTCTCTTTTTTAATCAGATATGTACAAAGCTTCAATTAAACGGGGGTCGTGATTTATGATATGTGATATGTGTTGTGGTAATCTAATCTTCATGACTTGATTTAGGATTTTGTAATTAGTTTTGGTGATGCATCGAGAGGTTGTGAGATGGCGTAGCGGTGGTGAGTTGGTGTTGCGGTGTTTCCAATTGGAAGATTATGAAAAATATTAAATTAATTATTTTTGAAAAAATATTAATTTAATTAATTCAATAATAAAATTATAGATTAATTTTTTAAGGAAATTATCGATTAAATAATAAAGAAATAAACAATATAATCTTTTAATGAGATTAATAACTTTTAAATATTAATAAATTAGTCACTAAGGGTATATTGGAAATTTCAGCCCTAAATAACAACAGTTCAGTCACATGTGCAAGGCGTGATAACTTGACAAATTTTTCAAACACTTTCGTCAAAAAAAAAAAAAAACTATCTGACTATCGTTGGTAACTTTGGACCCTAAATTGACAAAATTAGAACATTAGACCCTAATTGGCACACGCCCCCTAAATTTTGGACTCTAATTTGTCGTTTTCCCTATTATAAAGTTAAAATGACAGCGCTAAAACTTAAAATTACAAAATTCTTTTTGTTCGGTGAGTCAAGAAAAGAAAGAGGAACCCACTCATTAGCAATGTCAAATAATGGAAGAGAAAATCATATTAGTGGCAGAAATGCGAACCTTATCGTCCTCAGGTTTTTCATTTATGTTAAGGTCAGCAGAGTACATCTCTGCCGAAAAGCACTGTGGAGTATCCAAATGTACGGACAAACTCCCAAGCCTGGTATCTACAGTAAACCACGCAGGAACGCTTACCTACAGAAGTTGAATAAAGCCAGGATGAAACTTGTCAAATACTAACACAAATTAAAGCAATCTTAGTATAATAGCAATGCATACCATCTCGAACAGTTCTTCTTTCTTCTTCTCAAATGAAACCTGTAAGATTTAAAAATAAGAAAAGTATAACCACATCTATCAGAAAGAGATACATATGGCTGATGGTTACTAGGTAGTAGGTGTTGAAAATTAGTATCAAATACTCCCTCCGTCCCATTACAAAAGGCACAAAAGCCCATTCTGGTGTCCCATTATAAAAGGCACAAGCCCAAAAAGGAAGGTTTTTAATACTTATTTATTCATGGGACCCACTTGTTATACTCACATCATCTATCCACTTACTATTCTCTACCTCACTTTCTCTCTCCTACCTTACTTTCCATACTCACAACACTTGCTCCACTATATATTTTCCTTAATTTTTGTGCAAAACTTATTTTTTGCATTTTGTAATGGGACGGAGGGAGTATATTGATCATTCACATTACTAAATCAATAAAAAAACTCCACCCTTTCTCACCATTGGCATTAAATCAAGCCTGACTATCATGTATTCCCTCAGCCCCGAAAAGATGGCCTCTTGACCAAAGATTTATTACAAGTTAATTAGTATAATGAAATTATAAATATTATTGATGCATAAATAAGAATACAATCAGTAACAATTATTAAATTTCCATCAGAAAATTTTAATTTTTATGAATTCCTGGTCAAAATTCAATCGAGTTGACCACCAAAGTCAAAGTGGGGCTAACTTTTCGGGATGGAGTAACACTCTAGAGGGTCAAAATAGATTAGGTCAAAAGAATAAATGAAACCTCTCCATAGTCCTCAATCACAACACCCCTCGTGATCTCCCACAGCTTCACTGAACCAGCATTATCCTAGCAAAAACGCATTTAACTGATCAGTTTATAGAACCACGCCACCAGGAAACACCCTCAAAGTTATGAGAGCAGAAATGGAGTAAAGTCCTAGAGAGAGATTGGAATAGTCCAACTGAAGTTGCAGCATGAAATTACCTTTGTCAGAACATGTCTTCTATTGTTCAAAATTTCATGTTGCACTATCCCTGGAGTTCCACCAATGCTAAATGAGGGTTCTCTGTAAACAGGGACCTACAATATTGTCAAATAATTAAGTTATTTGGTCAAGAAGGTAGCCCTAAAGAGTACATATTGGTATTTAATTTTTTTCAACCATAGCATTTAGGGAAATACATTGTCCACTAGTCATAATTTGAGAAAAGATTCAGCAAAGTGGGGTATCTTACACAAGTGTCACAGTAAAAAGACAAGTAATTGTTGTACTTGTACAAAAGATGTGTCTGCATTTACACCGGTTTCATATAGAAATTTTATTAAATTTCTTTACAATAAATATGTTTATAAAAAATAGTTACTGAAAAAAACTTAAATGACAGAGCTAGGAGTTAGTAAAACTGTGGTTATTACAGCCTTACTGGATAAAGTATGGAGAGAGGCCAAAAGAGTCCAAGGATACATGAAGCACCTCAATTTATGTATAAGTGTGCATAAAGAATCTTGGTTTTCATACACTAGCAACTAAAAGACAATCGAGATCAAGGGATGTGACGAGCAGCAAGCATCATAGTTTTCACGGCATGCTTTTCTACAGAACAGATTTGAGTCTAGTATAAATGACTTGAAGAGATTAATCTAGTCCAAGATTGAGGTAACACTAAAAAATACATAACGATAAACGAGGAAAAAACTCACAGGCGTAGTTCCTTCTAAGGATGCCCTTGCCCTTGAGAATGACAAATTCCCAGCCAAGAAAGAGCCACCTCTTTGAAAGACTTTCCTGAGGATTACGACCTTCAGCTGGACATTTATGTACAGAAGAATCTGTCGTTGCAACCCATATACCATCATCATGCAAAGCTAATTGTTGAATAGGATGTTCCTTTGTGCAAAGCAATATACTCTCCCTAGTAGCCAAGTCAGTCAAGTATAACTGCAAGTAGAACGAGAGAGCTGTAATGCACTAGCAGATGCCAAAATATACTCCATAAGAACAAACTAAGGCAATATTTCTCAGTTGTAGAAGCACACTCACAGAAAGATCTCTTCCACCACTGTAAACATGACTAAATGATGGAGTGCTGGCAAGTGCCCACACGGAATCTGTATGGACAGCATAGGAGTGGACACAACGCTGCTGCCCAAGATCCCACAATCTACGAAGATAAAAGCAAAAGAGATTGTCAGCTACAAAGAACTTGTTCTCTTATACCATGTGCCTATGAAAAGGGGTACGCCCACCACCTCTCCAAACTACTCCATGTTCCCTTCTGAATCAGAATTGAAGTTGAAGCCAGATGCAAGTTACATTCATAGCCACGACAGAATACAAGCATATTCTTAAGACAAGTAAAGAACAATCTAGACCTTATTATTATCACCAAAAATACATAAATTAATGGCTGCATCTTAGAAATTAGACTAACATACTATCCTTTGCTTTTCTTTTTTTTTTTTTCCGTTTGACTAACTTGGAACTTCTACACAGAATGAAGACATAAAAAGACGGAAACAAAATTAAAAAATTTAAACAAGAACATATAATTAGGTAATGTAGCACACTGGTTGAGTCTTAACAATTTTATGCTGAAACAAAACGAGAATATTATGTCACCGGCAGTAATGATGCAAGAATCAGACCACATCTTTGTAAAGGTTGTATGGACAAGACACGAACGCTAGAATTGTTTTGGGATTTAACTAGATCACATAAGCCTGAAATGCTGTTCCAAAGAATGAGATTTCACGCACTTGGACAAGGTAAGGAAGAGGAACAGATACAAGCAACAAACCAACACTTGTGAGCAGTTAACAACTGATGTATTCTGTGACAGAAGCGTCAGCAACCTGGACAGCAGGCTGGGGAGGTCGCGCGACAACAACAGCCAAGATGCACGACTCGTTATTGACAGCACGAGTCGTGAAGCATTGCTGCACGAGTGCTTGGGAGTTCACGCCTCGTGTCACGACTGATGTTGGAGGGCACGACTCGTGAAGGTAGTCACGAGTCGTGACAGACGCTTTCAAAGATTCCGAATTGATTTCGTATTCCTTTTTGACGTTATTTTGTTTCCTAGTTTAAAGAGTTTTAATTAGGATTCTTTTTCTTTTCCTTTTTTCAAGTTAATTAGGATTTTAGTTCTAGAATGTTCTTTTCTTTATTAT
>JAFEMH010008205.1:12500-57424 GCA_022495995.1 Adenophora triphylla var. japonica | reverse complement strand
GGAGAGTAATATAATTTTTCATTTATGCTTTACTTTGAAGTGTTCTCACAATTGTCCTAGTATTACAACGAGTTTGGAAGCGTCTTGCCCGAGAAAACGAGCTTCGCTTCACCCACATGTCGGCACTTCACGTAAGGAAATGCAGCACGATCGTTGAAATTACCGGGATCAAGGCCCTTGCACGTCAAGGAGGAGGCCAGAAGCATCTCGCATTTGTGTCGCTTTTCGGGAATGTTCGCCGGATCCGAGAGCGGCGCGTTCGCGCCGGCATCTGGCTTTATTCCGCTTTGCGGCGTTTAGTTGGAGGTGTCTCGCCGTGTTTTGCTTTGTAGAGTCGCCACGCCGTTTTTATTATTAAGCCCAGAAAACATTGAAAAAGGGCATCGGTTTAAAAATAATAATAAACTATTTTTGTGTGATGAGATTTTGAGTTCGGAGGTCGAATGACTCCTCGGGAAGAGAATATTAGAATCTTAGAAGCTCACCCAGAGTCGCCTCGTAAAAATGAGTCTTTCGGATACCCTAATATTCTTTAAATGTTGTGTGTGTGTGTGTGTGCTTTTAAAAATGCATCTTTGTGTCGGATGTCTACATTGTACACTGCGTATTGAAATGTATTGAAATAGTAATGGAAGGAAGCCTTACCAATGTTGGTTCGTGTATGCATCTTAGTTGGGAATAGTGTTTGAGGATGGAATAGTGTTCGGCACGGACAGGGATTGCTTCGGGAGGGCCGGTTATGCGCGGACGAGTTTCGGCGTGAGTTGAGATTGTAGGCTGCGTTCGGGCGAGATTTCGGCGTGCGTTGGGATCGCGAGGATCACTCGGGCGAGAGGTTCGGCGTGCGTTGGGGTGGCGGGAGTCACTCGGGCGGAGTTTCGGCGTGGTTTGGGATCGCCGGTTTGACTCGGAAAGAGCCGGGACGCCTCGGGAAAGACAGGCCAGGGCTCGGAGTACCCCGAGGGGCCTCGAGTACCTCGAGAGTGCCTCGGGGCAGCGGGAGCGTCGCGGGAGCGCTCGGGGAGGCTTCGGAGCACCACGAGGGGCTCGGAAGGCCTCGGAAGGATCGAAAGGGGCGGGATTGCCGAAGGGTCTTAGAGGAGCACTGAAGGCTAAGGGAGGAAGAGAGAAGAGGGAGGTGTGAAAAATGAGGGAGGGGAGCCCTCTATTTATAGTAGGAAAAATGCAAGAAGGTCCGTACGGACCTCCCATGTTATCCAGAATTTTGGTTTTCCTCGATTTGAGGAATATGTGATGATGGTGAATATTACGGAATTATGATGTCCCCTATGCAATAAGGTCCGTACGGACCATGCTTGACATGCAAAGAGGTCGTACGGACCAACTATGCATGAGGGTAATCATTTTCTCACAGGGATTTGAGGAATATTGTGGACTTTAAGAGGATTCGGTAATTATTAAAGCAAAGAGGTCCGTACGGACTACTTTTGCTTTTCCAATTTCTGAAAATTCCCAAAAAGGTCCTTTGTCCCTTTTATCCCGAAAGGCCCCTCCCTTGGTTTGGTTGAGGGTTTTGAGAGGGTTTTGAGTGTCATAGGTCTTCGAGGCTGTGTTTGTGAGTGCGGTGTTTCTGTGTGTTCGGCGGAGGGTGATCAGTTGGGGTACTTACGAAGCCCTCAGCAGCGTCACTTTCGGAGGAAGTGGGGTCGTTGATAAGATAAGGGTCCTAATGTCGGATCGCGTCTTTGGGAGAGGAAGTGACCGTGGAGGTCGGTGGGAGGACGTGGCGGTGTCTTTGTTGTGTGACCGTTTAGGTCAATTGGGCTGGACCACTGTGATAGGATTCCTACGTATCCTGTCGGGAATCAAGCACGATCGTAGTTCGTATTGTGAGAGTGTTGTAGTGCAAGAGGACGGGAGATGTCCTCGACTAAGACTACATGGGTGGACGTGGTGGTGTCTGGGTGGCCAGAGTATAGGTCGATGGCTGGACCACTGTGATAGGATTCCTACGTATCCACAGCGGGAATCAAGCACAGCCGTAGTTCGGAGGTCGTGAAATTGTGAGTGTATGTGGGCGTGACGGTGCCACGAAGTATCGTGTGACCGCCGAGGTCGGTGGTAAGAGACGGGGTGGTGTCCTAAGATGTGGTGACCGTCAGGAGGTCAATTGTGAGGACGTGGTGGTGTCTGGGGTGGAAATTTTACGATTTTCCTAATCGGGTGGTTTAAGGCCTTAGGGCCGGAGATAGTGATTTGGGAGGTTTATACGGTCTTCGGACCGAGTGGTTTAAAGCCTTAGGAGATAGTGATGGAGATACGGTCTTGATGAGACTTTGAGATCGTCTTGGTTGCGGTTTGCCATGCGTGAGGACTTTGAATCGTCTTACTGCGGTTTGCCATGCGTGAGGACTTTGAATCGTCTTCTGGTTGCAGTTTGCCATGCGTGAGGACTTTGAATCGTCTTCTGGCTGCGGTTTGCCATGCGTGAGGACTTTGAATCGTCTTCTGGCTGTGGTTTGCCATGCGTGAGGACTTTGAATCGTCTTCTGGCTGTGGTTTGCCATGCGTGAGGACTTTGAATCGTCTTCTGGCTGTGGTGGTGTCATGTATGAAAACTTGAGTCGTCTTCGGTGGTTTGCCATGCGTGAGGACTTTGAATCGTCTTACGGTTGTGGTTTGCCATGCGTGAGGACTTTGAATCGTCTTCTGGCTGTGGTTGTGGAGGCATGGCTGCCTTGAGCTTTGATTGCGAGAGGTGTAGATGCCTCGTGCTTTGTCTGCTGGGGAGAAAGTTGGACTTACGATGACTGCCGGTGTTCGTCCGTTGGGGATTTATCGTGGCCCTGTAGGGGCCTTCATCTTTGAAGGGTGACTTCGGGCTCACTTTGATGGCCGGTGTTTGAGTTGCCGTTGAGTGGGCAAGGATGATGGCCGGTGATTGCTTCACTATTTGGCGTTTTGGAGGCGTTTCGTGCCTTGGGATTTGTACTCGGAGGTGTTGGCTCCTTCTTGCGCTTGTTTTGCCGTTGAGTGGGCGAGTCAGGGCTTACGGCGACGGCCGGTCTTTGAGGATATGTAGTCTTGTACGACTTCCCTTTTGACTTGCTGGGGAAGGAGCTCGGGCTTACTTTGATGGACGGTGCTTGCGTTGTCGTTGAGCGTTTTGGAGGCGTTTTGTGCCTTGAGGTTTGTCTTTGGGAGGTGTTGGCTCCTTCTTGCGCTTGTTTTGCCGTTGAGTGGGCGAAGTCAGGGCTTACTTTGACGGCCGGTTGTTGAATTGCACGTTGAGTGGGCGAGTGCAGAACTGCCCAGACGGCGGTGTGGCCCAGTGGTCTTACATTGCCAGTTGAGTGGCGAAATCAGGACATTACGTTGACACTGGCCGGTTCTTGAATTGCCGTTAGTGGGCGAGGTCCGGGCTTACGGCGACGGCCGGTGGTTGAATTGCCGTTGAGTGGGCGAGTCAGGGCTTACGTTGGACGGCCGGTTCTTGAATTGCCGTTGAGTGGGCGAAAGTCGGAGCTTACGTTGACGGCCGGTTGTTGAATTGCCGTTGAGTGGGCGAAGTCCGGGCTTACATTGACGGCCGGTTCTTGAATTGCCGTTGAGTGGGCGAAGTCAGGAGCTTACGTTGACGGCCGGTTGGTTGAATTGATGGGTTAAGGACCATCTTGTGAATTTCTTTGAAATAGGCCTTAGGACTGACGGGGGCAAAGATTATAAGGGCGGGGAAAGTAATTTGGCCCTCCCTTGCAAGAAGGTCCGTGCGGACCAGACTTTGGGATGCAAAGAGGTCCGTACGGACCAAGTTGGTTTTTACGGTTCCCGGAGTTTTGAGCGGGATTAAAACCCCTTGTAGAGCCTTTCCCCATTCTTCTTCTTCGGTGCGTGCATCGAGAGAGAGAAGGAGAAAACCTCCATTGTTACACCAAAATCCTCCATTTTTTGCTTGAATTGCTTGCAATAGGCGGAAAAGGATCTCGAAGGAATGGAAATCGTAAGCCTTGATCGAAAGTGATCAAGCAACGGATGGAGCTCCAAAGAAATTGGATCTCCTTTGTTCCATCTTCGAAGAACCCGGATGTATTGTATCCGAATCCGGAGGTGCACAATCGTCTCTCTAGGAACGTCGGGGAGGTAAGAAATCCGTTCCGTTTTGATTCCTGCTTTCGAATTTTTTGAATGCTAGAACTAGGTTTTAGTTTTCGCATTTTGGGGTTTTTGTTATTTGCCATGCCTTTTGTGAAATTCTTGATGAATTGTTGAAAATTAGCATGTAAATATTGTGAATATGTGCATTTTGTGCAGAAATGTGTAGATTAGCTTTTATTTGTGAAAATAAAGTGCCTCTCTATGAAAATGCATGTTTTGGTGTTTTGTACCTTATGCTATTTATGTATGTACAATGTGGGAAAAATTGTCATGTAGGGACAAATTTTGTAGAAAAAATGTGACATGTGCCGTGTTTCGTGACGGGTTTTGTCTGAAAGTATGTGTCGTGTAGGGACGGACTTTTCTTTTGAAAATGTGTTATGCAGTGTGTGCCGTGTTCTTGGGTGACGGACTCTGTGGGGAAAGTATGTGCAATATGTGCCGTGTTTTGTGACGGTTTATTTTGAAAATGTGTCGTGTAGTGCTTGATCCTTTTGTTGAGAAAATTTGTACAGTGTGTGCCGTGTTTTGTGACGGACTGTATGGAAAAATTATGTATAATGCATGTCATGTTTTGAGTTGCATGTAAAAATTATGTGCAATATGTGCCGTGTTTCGTGACGGGATATATGTGCTTTTGATTTTCTTTTGCATTAAGTACTGTGAATGACGTACCTTTGCTGTGTTTACCTGCAGGATGAGGGGCTCTTGGCTGGGAAGGCCAAGAAGATGAAGACTCGGGGATCGCTCGAGTACATTGTTGAGTTGTGGCGGCGGATGCACGATATTTCTGTGGATGGTAGGCCGAGTCCCGGGAGGCTGGTCTACGCTTACGGCTAGGCGTGTTCGTAGAGAATTTGGCCGGGGTTTCGACACGAGGAAGAACAGAGCGTCTTCCTTGGCCTTTCCGAGTATTGGTGGGATACCACCCACCTTCCATCCCGAGTGCAGGGAGAGGTGACGGTGACGCCCATGAGACTTTCTTTGCTATCACCGGAGCTTTCCTTGAAAAGGAGGCCGGTGCGGTGGCGAGATATGATGCCAGAGGATGTGTGGCCAGTCTTTGGGCTTTGCTGTTCCTCGCGAAGGGGTCTTGGCATGCTTGTATAGTGATGTTGAGATGAGGATCACACTGGCCAGTGTTGGGGCCTATGTCAGAGTGCAGAAGCCGAGTGGCCCAGCGGGCTTGGTGGCGCGCTCCTTCCTTGTGGTTTGCGCTTTCAGAGACTTTGTTCTCGAACCACTCGACTACGGCTCCTTTTGCTTTCTTGGAGAGCTTGATTGATTTGGAGAGAGTTTGTGATATTGCTTGGGGCGGCGGGCTTGGCCGAGCTCTACTTCTCCTTGGACCGGTTTAGCGAGGGTGTAGCTGATTCTTTTGCTGTGTTTGACTTTGCTTTGGAGGTATGAGTTCATTCTTTGTTTTTGATTTAGCAACTTGTCGTTTCTCCATTTTCTTTTACCTTTGAGCCTTTTACGTTTTTGTCACGGGTGTGGTTCTATGAGATTTTCCAGTGCTTCCCGTGGGATAGAGATCCTGAAATTTGTACATGGCGGCGTATCCTGCTATGTTAGGTGTGAGGCCGCCGCGAGCGGGGAAGCTCACCATCGCCTATGGGGATGTGCGGGAGCATTTGGAGAGAGATAGCCCGGAGAGGTTTGTTTTGTATCCTTGGGCTCGTTATGAGGATGATGATTTCGAGGGCTCCTGGTGACGGTGCGGCGGAAGATCTTTGCGGGGCACGACTTGTGACGTCATGTACACAGGGAGCGGGTCTTGGCGGCATGGCCGGGTATGCTTCCCTTGGCTCGAGGGACCACTCCTTTTAGGATGTTGGATTCCCGTGATATGGATGTGTTAGATTTTGAGAGGTATTTGGGCGGCGTGAGTGCCGATGAGTTTGTGTTGTATAGAGAGGAGTATGGAGCTTTCGTGAGGAGGAAGTTGAGGGCGCCGCGGGTGTTGGCGAGGAGAGGAGGCTGGTCGCGGGGTCCCAGAGGATTCGGTGCACAGGCCGGACTTTACGTATGTTCGTGGGGATTCCTCGAGGAGGAGGGTGTACATGCCCGTCCACTGAGCCGAGGCTCCTGGCACCTACTGCGCGTGGATCTGATAAACCGAGTGAGTGTGCTTACTCTTTTCCATCTTGGCATCTTTTACGTATTTTTCTCTTTTTGTTGTTGAGTATATTGCATTCTTGGCGTTTCTTTGTTGCTTGCTTGCATGCGGAGTCAGGGAGGAGCTTTTGACATGTTGACCGCGCTATGTGGCGTGCGGTCTTCCCGCGAAGAAGATGGCGTCGAAGGCTGTCTTGCCGGTCCTCGCGGCGTGTGCCGGCATCTGGCCGTGCCTTCGAGGCATTACGCAGATGTTCCTCCAGAGCCGAGCCGGGCCACAGCGGGAGGGACCTTCGAGGGCGGCATAGCATGGATGCGGGGCGTCTTCGGAGCTCGGCCGCGAGACCCTTTACAGGTTCTTTCCTCGGCGGGATGCGCGGGGTGAGGGTTCGTCGAGCCTTCTTTCTTTGATCCTTTCGCGGATTTGATCCTTGAGTACTTTGAGTACCAACCTCAGGAGGGCTCGGTACTACGATGACGAGATATGACAGGCGAGTTCATAGGGATGCAGACTTTTCTCTTGATGATCTTGGCGAGGATGATGATGCGGGGATTCGGACTAGGGTTCATTTGCTTTCCCTCTTTCCATATCTTCTTTTTTTCTTTTAGCGAAACATGAGACATTAGATGTACAGTAATAAAACACTCGTATTTGCATGGCAAACGCATTTTATTTTAGGATGTAATGTCATTTTGTGATTCTAGGGAAATTGTCCTAGAAATTGTTGCTATTATTATTTTTTATTTTGTTATTTTGTGCGTACCACGTGGTGAGAGTGCGTTTGTGGGTAGTGTATGTTTGCGAGAATGGCTTTGGCCGGTGTTTGGGCGATTTGGAGCAAGGTCTACTTGAGACGATGGTTGTTATGCTGCCGTTCTTTGAGGAAATGGGTCATGATTGTGTATCGGCCGTCGCGTGAGGGATCGTTTCATGAGAGGGGAAGCCACGCTTTGCTCTGCCTTGTGGCTGCGAGAGAGACTTCGAGCCATGCCCAGGGAACTCCGACGTCGTTGCTTAGTGGTCATTTGCTCGATGACCTCTTGTGTTGGATATGGATCGATCCCACAGGAGAGATGGATGGCACGGCTTGGTACGCATCGAGATCCGTTGGTGGGTTCCCCTGGAGGATTGAGACTAGGAGGGTCTTGCGGGAAAGGGTCTATGTTGTTAGAGTTCCCGAGTTTGTCTTGGTCCTCCTTACATTTCCGTCGCTTGTTTCCGGCGGTTTGGGGATGAAGCGGGAGCCTTTGTTGGTACAGGATGACCTTGCTACTACGGAGATAGCTCCTCTTTGTATGGCGGCTCCGAGTGCTTTCTTGTATTTTACGAGGTATGGAAGTATTCCGCTTTCCCTCTGTGGTGCTCCTTAGACGTCGGGAGAGTGTCGTATTGACGACTCGATGCACGGCTGTATGAGCGGCGTGTTGAGCGATCCCAAGTGGCTTTGGAAAGCGGGCGTGTAGCGGTGCGGGACCGGTTGCCGTAGTAGCTATTGCCTTAGGAGTGCGAAGCACAGTCGACCCTCGGGATGTGACGGGAGACACTTTGTTTGACTACGAGACTAGAGTTGACCGGCGCGGGAGAGGTCCTCTTTTACGGCTTCGCGAGGAGGAGATCCGAGCCGAAGCACGGGCGAATGAAGCCACTGAGCTCTTAGTTGTTTGACTCTACGGGAGGACCACGATCTCGGGCGAGAGACGCGAGTTGGTTCGCGTTGAGCGAAAGAAGACTCGCCGAGGGAAGAAAGGGAAGAATGGCGAGGGGACAAGCGAGATGGCGCGGAATGACCTCCTAGGTATCCATTCATTGCATTGTAAACACATTATTTGTTAAATGTATTAAAGTTTGTCTTTTAGCATGTTGTGAACTTGAGAGTAGACCGTGCTTGAACTCATCGAAATGTTGTAACCGTTAGTGATTTGTGATTTACTTTTAAAGCTTTGTCGAGGCAAGATCTCTTGTTTGCCTTTGTTTCTTTGTGCGCCTTGTCGGCGTCCATCTTTGAACTTTTACATTGCATTTGCGGGCCCGACGATGCAGGCCATGGCCAGCCAATCCCCTTTGCTTAGAGCTTTGTGCTTGGGAATTTGAGAGGTTGAATGATCCACGACAAGTCGTTTTGACGGTCTTTTTCGTTGCTTCCTTGCCTCTTGTTGGCGTCGGGCTCTTGACCTCTTTTTGTAGGCTTCCGCATTTTGAGCTTAACATTTTTGTTTTTATTTTTTGTGAGCCCTTGCTCGAGCTCTCTTTTTTTTTTGAAGCGCGTGAAGGCGAAGACAAGCCCACGGCTTGAGCAGAGCGGACATGAGTCATTCGTTTGATCTTTGAGTGACCCTCGGATGTCCTTTGATGTTGCAACCATCGTTTGACTTGGTGAAGGTGATGTTGGGGCGTGCTCTTGAAAAGTGCGATAGCTTGATGGAGGTCTTGATTGCCATTCAAACTTTTGACTTTTTTGTATTTTTAGAAGCCGGACCAATTAAGGTTTGCCTCGTTCCCAGGACTAGAGGGCTCAGTGCACGTAGTTCGGCACTTCATGGAGTGCGAGATGCACGATTGTTCTTCTTGGGCGAAGTATCTGCGAAGTTTGCTTAGTTATTTGGATTCATGAAGGGATTGCCGTCTAGGTGCATCGGCTTCACTTGGCGCCTCAGGAGAAGATCTTTTGAACCACGAAAGGGCCGATCCATGTGGGTTCCCATTTTCCCGGTGGGTTGGTTCGAGTGGGAGGCTTTTCTTTGAGTACAAGGTCGCCTTCCACGATGTCTCGGGACTTGACTTTCTTGTCGAAATCTAGCCATCTGCTTTGATAGGCTCGGACGTGTTCCATGGCCTTTAGTTGTCGCTCGTCTAGCGAGCCAGTCGTCATGTCGGCCGGGCCATTGACCGTTGATGTCATTTTCAGCGGCGCTCGGAGTGAGGAATTTCCGGTTGATGGGAAGAATTTGCTTCCATCCCGTATGTCGGGCGAATGGGGTTTCTCCGTCATTGGCCCGATGTGCGGTAGCCCCCAAGTGCAAGGTGCGGCTTCTCGGGCCAATCTCGTCCTCGGGTGGTCATTTTCGGATGATCCGTTCGAGGGTTTTGTTTGCTTGCTTCCACGACGCCGTTTGTTTGTGGCGGTAGGGAGAAGATTTGTGGCGTGTGATCTTGAATTGACCCGGCGATGCAGTTCGAATTCCCCACTCGAAGTGTGAGCCATTATGCGATATGACCTCATTTGGGATGCAGTATCGCGAATGATGTTTTCCTTGAGAAATGCGCGACCTTCTTGGAGGTGAGTACCTTGTAGGACTTGGCTTCGACCCGTTTGGTGAAGTAGTCGATGGCTACTAAGATGAACTCGTGGCCAGTTCTTTGCTGGCGGAGCGATTTTCCCAGATGACGTCAATTCCCAGTGGCAAATGGCCGGGTGTAGTCATGCGGTAGAGATCGTGGGGAGGTAGATGATTGAGGTTGGAGAACCGTTGACACTTATCGCGGCTTCGGACAAAGTGGATGCAATGCGCACTCCATGGAGATCCGATAGTAGCCCATCTGAGAATGATTTGCATCGGGGCTGCGGCGTTCATGTGGGGACCGCAAGCCCCATTGTGGACTTCGTTCATGAACTTGTTTGCTTCTTCTGGTTGATGCGGCGTAAGGAGTAGTCCATGGTAGCGTTTCTTGTATAGCATGTCCCGAGGATGACGAAGTGAGAGCGAGGCATTTTAGGGCCATGATGCTCTTGGTTTTGACCCCTACTGTGTGTGGGTCTTCCTTGTTTATGAAAGGTAGTTTCCCCGTTCTTGAGGTATTGGAAGATACAGTTTGTCTTTGGAAATGGCGTCGGACTTGCGTCTCTTTGGCTCTTGACAATCTTGCAAATCGTTGTGATTAAAACCTCCTCGGCGGCTTGGGCCCGGTTTTCTCTCGTTTGACAACATGCTTAAACGTTTGCTTGATGTATTTATTCAATTAATGTGTTTGCCTTTTGTATCAAGATGAATTGTTATTACTTGTTTGTGTATTAGTTAATTTCATCATTTGTTAAAGATGCAATGAAATGATTTTTAGAAAGGTCGGACCTTTTATTGAAAGCGTGAAGGCTTGTACATTGTTGATCAAGACTCACAATCGTTGGGCGTAAAGCCGTCAGACTCAAAAGATGTGAATTCACGAGACAACAAGACTCGAAGCTAGACTATAGGCGACGAGGATTGGACCGGGCTTCATTACTCTCGGATGGCTGTAGCTCACAGGGAGTGGTCTTTGATTCGGTGGCGATCTTCCCTTGGCATGAGTCCCGGAAAATAGCTTGCATGAGGTTCGATTTCAAACCCGGATCGCGGAGGTTTTGGTTGCTCCCCTGATGATGTCCCTCTATTAGTGTTGCCACGGTCCTTGGAGGTCTTTGATGATAGAAGTCGGCGAGGGCTACTTCTAAGAGGGCGAAGCATTCGGCGATTCGGAGTTGATTCTTGCGATGTTGATCACTTTCATAGAATCTGCCTCTTTATCAGGGATCTTTGCTTGGACTGACATTTACAATGTACGATTCGAGGGCATGCTATATCTCCTTCCACTGATTAAGCCTTGGAGGAGGATTGCGCCACTGTTCATCGGAGTCGGACACCGAATGTTGAATTGAACTATCTGTGATGGCTGTCCCAGTAAGATCGAGAGTGTCGGCTAGAGCATTGTCTTGTATCGGGGATCGGTGATGAGCCGGTTTGCAAGAGGGTTTTTGGCGAAGTAAGGGTCTACTCCTCGATCAATCTCCATTAGGGCATCCGTCTCTTGATCCTCTCTTAAGCATTCTTCACGATCGCATATATCGAGTTGTCATCTTGACCCATGAGGCTCTTCGATTTCCGGCTCGTCGCGGCTTAGAGCGTGGATGTAAGAGATCCACTTCGTAGCGGGACAGGGTAGGAGAGACTCATACGGAGAGAAGTATTCGGTCATGTCGGGACCTTCTTACAGGGTCGTAGCTTGCTGGCCAAGCACTTGCCATTGCGCTGCTTCCACGGATCACTTCGATCACTCCATTGGCATTGATGAATTTCACGCATTGGTGAAGAGTAGATGATACCGCTTTCATCTGATGTATCAAGAGTCGTCCCAGCAAGGCGAGAGAAGGTTGGTTTGATTTCCACGACTTGGAACTCTACCGAGCTCCGGTTGTGCATCGGAGTGGATCCTCAGATTGATGGCTCCTACGATTGGTCGTGCGGTGGAATCGTAGGCTCGGATTACCGAGGTGAAGGCCTTATCGAGGAGCGGTCGATGCGAAGTCGTTTCGGTGTGCTCAAGCGATGATGTTGGCTGCGGAGCCGTTATCCAATCAAGACGTTCGGGAGGAAGAACATCTCTATTTTTATGAGGATGAGGAGGGCTTCGTTGTGCCGATTCTCACATATCGGCAAGTCATCGTGCTGTGAAGGCTAAACCGCTTCCCGTGCTACCGTTTGACTCGGTCTCTTACGGGAACGTTCGATCCATCCATTTGTATGCCTTGGTTGGGGCAAAGATCGTAGGGAGACCGGTTGCCCTTGGGCGTTCTTGTACGAATTCCCGGTCACGAGACCTTTTGACTCTGGTTTCACGCTCCCGGTCATAGCGGGACGACATGCTTGACGGTTTCGGAAATTGCGGGGGCTGCTCTCGCTTGGAGTTTCGTCGAAAGGCTATTGAGTTTACCACTTGTCGTTAGGAATGGATTTCCGATGGTATTGGGACCACGAGGGCGTTCCAATTTTCCCTCCTCAATGAGCCCTGGACCACTGCTTGAGCACGAAGCAATTGTCGGTGGTGTGGCGGGGGTAGTTGTGGAAGGCGCAGTGCTTGCTCAATATCCATGTTGGGTTTGGGAGTCTTCGGTTGGAAATTCTCGAGCGGCTTGAGAAGATTTCGTTTCACCAAAGCTTGAAATACTTGACCCGAGGAGCATTTCGAGGTTGTCTAAATGATGGGCTGTGGGAAGCGAGGGGTTGTTATTCTTTGGGAGTGCTTGATCGCGGTTTACTTGAGCTCCGTTACGAATGTAGTGTCTTGTTCCGGCTACTTCTTTTCCTTTGGTCGGGCGGGAGTTGAAGTTGCCGGGTTTGTTCGATAACGGTAAGACGAGGCGGGGGTTCTTTGTTGCCTTTTGAAGACTCGAGTCTTTTCAAACTTTGTCACGGCGTTGACCATGGCACGGAGATTCGGATAGAAATGGTGGGCGATCAAGGTCCTCAAAGATGGCTTGAGGCGGGAATGGAAGATGTCCATCTGCTCTTCTTTGGAAAGTGGATCCATTATCTCGCTTAGCTTCAGTTCCATCTTTTGTAGAACTCGCCCATTTGGTTCGTCATCCTTTTGTTCGGTGGCTTGCGGGTCATGGCGGTTTGTCTCCCATTGAAGGTTGGCGCGGTACTTCTCAGGGAAGATTTCAACGATCGATCCCACGTGGAGCGGTTTTACGCCTTCACGTTGAGGAACCACCTTAGTGCTTGTGGATTTGAGGGAATGCGAAAGTGATACGCCATACGGTTGAGGGTTGCCCCTTTGGCTCTCATACCCGGGACATAGGTGTCGATGTGGGTTTTTGGGCATTCCGTCGTCAAACTTTTCCATTTCCGGCATCTGAACTTCGGAGGAGAGGGACCACTTTGCTCGGATCGGTAGGCGGGGAGGAGTCCTTCCGAGAACTAGCTAGCTTGCCTTGCATGTCCTTCATTTGTTCGATAAGCCAAGCCATGTGGGGATCGGTATGCGAGGTGGGTTACCATTTTCGGGGACGGAAACCAAAGATGGAGGTGGATTGGCTAATGGAATTGCCATTCGGGAGTCTTGGGGAGGTAGTTGAGTGTATACCCAACCCATACCACAGGGGTGTTGAAGTTGAGGCGTGATTGCCGGGTCCGCTAAGGGTTGTGTTTGGGAAGCTGGGAAATGATTCGTTAGCCCCAGTGGCGAGACTAGCGGTGGCAAGCTTGAGATGTCGGGATATCCGCTCGGGATGCCCGTCCACAGTAAGCATGGGGACTTTTGATTGTGGTTGCGAGGCTCGTATAGAGGCAAAGGATTGAATCTGGGGATACAGAGATGCATTGGGATACGCGGAAGCGAGCACGTATGTGTCTTTGTTAGTGCGAGCTTGATGTGCGGGCCAGAAGCGGCTGTCTTTGAGCGGGCATGTCGGGCTGCTTGGCCAGCGCTGAGGAGCTTTGAGCGAGAGGCGCTGCGTTGCTTGGGATCTCGTAGCTTGGCGGAGGCGGAACTTCTTGATAGCTTTGAGAAACCGGGGGGGCCGGTATGTCTTCGTCCTCTATGAGAACAAGGTTCCGTCGGGTTGGGAGCTACTGGCTGTTCCTCGAAGACGCAAGGTGTCTACGATCCGGGCTTGCTGTTCTTCTTGGCGCTTCTTGATGGTTTCGAAGGCTCGCGGCACCTCCTCCATTGTGCAGAGGTTCCTTAGTGGCGGGGTTCCGTTTCCCTCCTTTGTTATCTGTTGATCCGTCATGGGAGAAGTAGCGGACGGTGCGGGCCGATTGAACTTGGAAGGGCTATCGGACCTTGTGACCTCGATCTCGAAAAGGCGGCTCCCGGGTATTCTCAACCACTCTCGGTTATTTGGAGGGTGACGGGCAAGGATTTAGACACGGGAATAGCCTCACGGGATAAAAGGGGAAAGCTCACGTGGCATGCGGTTTAGTTTCCGTTTCTTTTATTTTCTTTTTTTTTTGTTGTTTTAATTTACTTAAAACATGTTTTCTCGAGTCCTAGGTAGGTTGGAAAAGATTGCTCTTCTTTTCGCAACTATGCTAGATCTGGGTCGATGGAGACCATACGTGCGGCTATAAGCCCCTCGTTTTGCACACTGTATTTCGACATCCCGGGGTGGGCGGCCCGGGCGAGGGTCCTATAGGGCAAGCGGTTTCCACCGGCCTAAAGAAAAATCGAACCTAAGGACCGAGCTGTCATGTTCGTTTTGATGCGTTAGCCATGTGAATAGTGAACCGAGCCGGCCACTGAGTCAAGATCGAGGTCGAGTTCGGCATGACCTCTCTTTACCTTGCTTGCGCAAGGGATACGTGACGTTAGGCGTTAGGCTGGGTCATATTGTCATAGGCGACGTATCAAGGCGTGATGACATGGTGTCATGTGAGCATGGATGTATATCGGGACGGAACATCGTGCAGGTGTAGCCGGAAATCAAGATCGAGGTCAAGATTTTAGCATGACCTTTCATCGCTTTGCTTGCGCGAGGATCTTGAGTTCGAGCCTTGACTCGAAAAATGGCCGGCATGGTATATGTATCCAGTGTATGACACGGGCCAGGTAAAAACCAGCAGAGTGCGGACTGAGTGTGACTCAAGACTCAAACGTGCGGGGTTGACGCTTGGCTAGGATGGGATGTTTGGAATGATCCCGTGCGCATCCGAGAGGCCTAGGAAGACCAAACGGACTTGGCGAGACCACTCCGGGTTAAGGGTTGTAGTGTGCGGTGTGTATCAAGCGGCGGTGCGCGTAGCGTGCGGTGTAACCGAGCGACGGTGTGAAGTAGTGTGCGGTGTAGCAGGCGGCGTGCGCGTAGTGTGCGGTCTCTAAAATTCTTTTACGAGTAAAACGAAGTTTTTGAAGAATTTTAAATGTATGCGCGAGATGTATATTGATGCATTTTTTGTATTTTTTATTTTTTTTTTGTAAAATAAAAAGTAAAAAAGTAAAGCACGTGCACACACACATAACAGTTAAAGAAAGGGGTAAAATGAAAGTTTGACCCTCATCATTGTTTTAAAAATCTTTTGTTTTGTTTAAAAAGATTTTAAAACAAAAAGATCCCAATGAGTCGCCAGAAATTACAGAGGATCAGGCCCCGCGCGGGCCCAGAAGCATCTCGCATTCGTCGCTTTTCGGGAATGTTCGCCGGATCCGAGCAGGCGCGTTCGCGCCCCGGCATCTGGCTTTATTCCCGCTTTGCAGCGTTTAGTTGGAGGTGTCTCGCCGTGTTTTGCTTTGTAGAGTCGCCACGCCATTTTTATTATTAAGCCCAAAACATTGAAAAAGGGCATCAGTTTAAAAATAATGATAAACTGTTTTTGTGTGATGAGATTTTGAGTTCGGAGAGTCGAGATGACTCCTCGGGAAGAGAATATTAGAATCTTAGAGCTCACCGAGTCGCCTCGTAAAAAACGAGTCTTTCGGATACCCTAATATTCTTTAAGCTGTGTGTGTGTGTGTGTGTGTGCTTTTAAAAATGCAGGTTGTGTCGGATGTCTACATTGTACACTGCGTATTGAAATGTATTGAAATAGGAATGGAAGGGAGCCTTACCAATGTTGGTTCGTGTCGTCTTCCGTGGGGAATAGTGTTTGAGGATGGAATAGTGTTAGGCACGGATCGGGATTGCCGGGAGGGGCCGGTTGTCTGCGGACGAGTTTCGGCGTGAGTTGAGATTGTAGGCTGCGTTCGGGCAGAGGTTCGGCGTGCGTTGGGATCGCGAGGATCACTCGGGCGAGAGGTTCGGCGTGCGTTGGGGTGGCGAGTCACTCGGGCGAGTTTCGGCGTGGTTTGGGATGGCCGGTTTGACTCGGAAAGAGCGGGACGCCTCGGGAAAGACCGAGGCAAGGCCTCGGAGTACCACGAGGGGCCTCGAGTACCTCGAGTGCCTCGGGCGGCGCGGGAGCGTCGCGGGAGCGCTCGGGAGGCCGGAGCACCGCGAGGGGCTCGGAAGGCCTCGGAAGAGAGATCCGAAAGGGCAGGGATTGCCTAGAAGGGTCTTAGAGGAGCACGAAGGCTAAGGGAGGAAGAGAGAAGAGGGAGGTGTGAAAAATGAGGGAGGGGAGCCCTCTATTTATAGTAGGAAAAATGCAAAGAGGTCCGTACGGACCTCCCATGTTATCGAATTTTGGTTTTCCTCGATTTGAGGGAATATGTGATGATGGTGAATATTCTGGAATTATGATGTCCCCTATGCAAAGAGGTCCGTACGGACCATCTTGGCATGCAAAGAGGTCCGTACGGACCAACCATGCATGAGGGTAATCATTTTCCCCGGGATGTGAGGGAATATTGTGGACTTTAAGAGGATTCAGTAATTATTAAAGCAAAGAGGTCCGTACGGACTACTTTTGCTTTTCCAATTTCCTGAAAATTCCCAAAAGGTCCTTCTGTCCCTTTTTATCCCAGAAAGGCCCCTCCCTTGGTTTGGTTGAGGGTTTTGAGAGGGTTTTGAGTGTCATAGGTCTTCGAGACTGTGTTTGTGAGTCTGCGGTGTTTCCTGTGTGTTCGGCAGAGGGTGATTCAAATTGGGGTACTTACAATCGTGCACCTATAACCTGCATAATTAACACATGCATAATGAACATCGTAATCTAAACCGGGGGCTTCTCCGGCTAAAGCCCCTCCGGTTTGAGAGTAAGTGTCTTAGTTATAAATAAAGCTCAAAAACTGAAAAGAAGAGAGCTTGAGGATAGGAAAAAATGGATTACTTGACCTGCCAGGTAAAGGTTGTATCTATACCCTCATAAGATGATAAGGTGATAGGGTGATATGATGTTATCACATCTATCCTGTATCACACGACACGTGTCTCCTTCTGATTAGCCCCCACAAACTTTATCTGATTTTTCCACCTTTTCTGGGATTTTGGAGGCGCCAACATTAGAAGTTGTTTCTTGCCTCGTTTAATGCCAACCTTTATGTGTCGGAGATGTTTTATCCTCTGTCGGGAACTGTTAGGGAAGCTCCAGATACTTCATAGGCGGGATCGCAATCTCGCCTGAATTGTTGATTTCGCCGGACTTGATTTATGCCAGAAGGGAGACTCAGGAGAGTGGGTGATATCATCATTTCGCCCGAGTCAGTGATTTCGATCCGCCACCCCATTGTCCTTCTGATTAATTTGACAGGAGGTGAGATCACCATTTCGCATATGTCTGTGATATCACTCAAGTTCCCTTTAGCTTGTCCACATGGTCCTCTCAAGTCGCTTGGTTCAAACATGGTGGTTTGACTATTATAGCTGACTTTTCTACGTATGTCATTAATTTATTGTTGAGTCACCCAAAATTTTCATAATTTGCTTGACACTTGAATTACATTTTATTTGTGCACATCAGAAACATCAACCGGCTTTAATACATTAAAAAAAAAAACCAATAAAAAACAACAACTAGTAAAAAAGAAAGTCAATAATATACTCAAAACTATGAGCTGCCAGTTAATGCTGCAAACTGAAGCAGCCCCTGGTTTTGGGATATTTGCTTCAATCTGTCTCTTCATTTCCATCAAAGGCTTATCTTATCCTATATTGTTTCCACTATATAAATGGACACAGTTGCTGAATATTATCACTTACCCAAAATTTATCCTGCCATTGTTGAGTTCAAATCTTCATAATCCCCAAACAAAAGTGTTATAAATCTTAAACTAGAACTTTTTAAGTGATCATGAGTCTGTCGAAAGTTCCAAACGCTTCCCCGATCATCCCAGTTGGTTAGTACTTCTTTCTATAATCTTAATACATACAAGTACAACCCCATAGAGTCTACTCACTCCGTCTCAAATGAACGTCCATTTTTGTTCATGATCAACAACAAAAATGATGATCAAGAACAAAAAAGGACATTCATTTTCATCTTGGGACGGACATGGAGTGAGTAGGTAATTGCTGCAACACAGGATTAATTTTACGAGTTTGTTCTAACTAGATACTGTGTGTTGTGTGTGAAGATTGCGAGATAGGTTTTACGGAAGAACAAGAATCTCTGGTGGTGGAATCATGGAAATCAATGAAGAAGAATGCTGCTGAATTGGGTCTCACTTTCTTCTTGAAGTAAGAATTTCAACTTAATTACCTTGTCCTTGACTAGCATTTAATTTGACTTGGTAATTAAGAGAAGATTATATATAAATGCAGGATATTTGAGATAGCTCCATCAGCAAAGAAGTTGTTCTCATTCTTGAGGGACTCAAATGTACCAGTAGAGCAGAACCCAAAGCTCAAACCTCATGCCATGTCCGTCTTTGTTATGGTCAGTTCTCTTCTTCCACCGAAATCTTTATCTGCTTTCGCGTCATTTTGTCAAGAAGAAATTAAAATGTTGTTGTGGTATTGTGAAATGTAGACTTGCGAATCAGCGGTACAGCTTAGGAAAGCCGGCAAAGTTGTTGTCAGAGAATCGACATTGAAGAAACTGGGAGCTACGCACTTCAAATATGGTGTTGTGGATGAACATTTTGAGGTACATACCACATTATTTCAATTTATTTGCCATTCAATTTTATTTTCTCATTTTGCGTGACATGCGCGCACCAAATATTGCTGTTTATTTATTTTTTATGTATGAAAAAATTGAACAGGTAACAAAGTATGCATTACTGGAGACGATAAAGGGAGCAGTTCCAGAAATGTGGTCGCCGGAAATGAAGAATGCATGGGCGGAGGCCTATGATCAGTTAGTTGCTGCTATCAAGTCCGAGATGAAACCTTCCGCTTGATTTAATTACTGAATCTCCGACATAAACAGTCCAAGTTTGAAAGTTTGACTTTTTTTTTTTTTTTCCTTTGAGCGGCTCTCCCATGAGAACAGCTTTTGATCCGTCTAAATGCGCATAAGACGGCCGACCCACTCTAATCCATGAGACACTTAATTGATTAAATAAGGCGGTGGTAAGTCGACCGACATGCCAAGAAAGTAGTCCTCCTGACACGTGGCAGCCTCTCATAGGCCCTTTTTTTTTTTTTTTTTTGCTTTTTGCTTTTTTTTTTTTTTTAGTTTTATATTATTTTTTCGACTTTTCAGTGGTTTAGAAAAAGTAATAGTTACCATCTCTTAATGTAATGACTGTATACATATAAAATAATATTGTTCATAAGTAAACGTAATACCTGTTTTAAAAAAACAAAAGCCCGTTTTCACCCATTTTTTCAAATGTAATACAAATTATATGTATTACATTTGAAATGTAATAACTTATGTATATGAATGTAATAGTTTATACAAGTAAATGTAACACTTTGATAGATGAAATTATAACATATTTCTATAGATAATGTAATACTTTTACATGTATCATGATAAATTAGAATTCATTGTAACTTATTGTTTGAAAACATATAGATATCTATACATATGTGTTACAATTATGTACAAATACTATTACATATAAATAACACGTTTGTTACATTTTAGTTATAATAAGTATTACTTTTGCCAAACGAAGAAAACATAGGGAAAAACACTATTACTTTTCTGTATATATGTATTACTTTAATGTATACAAATTATTACTTTATATGCATACAATTATTACATTATGTTATAGTAACTATTACTTTTCACAAACCAAAAAAAAACAAAATTTAAAAATTTAAATTTTGTAATCGGAGGGAGAGGGATTGGGTTAGGTTTCTGGTGAGTATGGCGGCCGGCGATTGGTTTAGAGAGAGAGGATTGGTGTTTGGGTTGACGGCGAACTGGTTTTGGTTATAGAGAGATGGAATTAGAAGGGAATTAGGGAGAGTTGGGAAGGTCGCCGGTTGATTAGAGGTAGGGAGATTGAGGGAACTTGGTCGCCGGCGACTGATTTTGGTGAGATTTGAAGAGGATGTAGGTTGCCGGCGATTGGGTTTGAGTGAGAGGTAACGGTGATGGGCAATTTGAGAGGGAGGATTCGTGAAGAAGACGGCGAGGTCTGGTGAAGGTTGAGGTCGGGTGAAGGTTTCCGGTGAGGAGAAGCTAGGTGGAGATCAGATGAGGAAGACGATGGAGGAGGGGTAGTTTGCGTCTAGAGAGAGAGAGGAGAGAGAGGGAGGTGTTTACGTCTTGAGAGAGAAAGAGAGAAGGTCTGGAGCAATTTTTTTTGGATGGGTCATGGGTCATGAATCCGACCCGTCTCATCCATGAGACGGGTCATAGTGTTCTCACATAAGTTTTTGTCTTTACTTTTAAGCATTTGTATCTCTTGTAATTTATTCTAAAGTCCAGTGTTCTAAAAGACCCCGCCTAAGGGCGCCTAGGCCCCGCCTAGGCGCTAGGCCCCTCTCCAACGCCTAGCTCTAAGCCCCGCCTAGGTCCCGACTAATCTCGACTAGTCCCCGCCTAGGCGCTAGGTCTGGCTTCGCCGCTTAGCATCCGCCTAGCACTTTTTAGAACCTTGCTAAAGTCTTTCGTTTTTTTTTCTACAACATTGAACATTAAAGAAAACTTGAAAAAGTTAAATATTTGTATCCCAATTATTTATGAACATAGGACATCCGGAAACTGATTAATGGGCTATTAACATGGATCATGAAAAGTGCAAGCTAGAATAAAAATAAATATATAAGGGCATTTCCCAAAAACTACTTTTGAAATCACATAAATTGAATATTACAAAAAAACTCTTTAAATATTATAAAAACTATTTTTTTTTTTGCGTTTTGCTGTCAAATAACTGATAAATACATTTATCATTTGTTTAACCAAAAACCAAACACAAAATATTCTTTAAAAAATTGACAAATAAATTTATCAGTTATAAACAATTGATATATGAATTTATCAGTTATAAACAACTGATAAATGCATTTATCAGTTATTTTAACTGAAAAAGGCATAATTATTTTTAAAAGAATTTTTTTTAAAAAGTGAACGGAATAAAAGTGAAGGACCAGGTCCAACGTATGAAGCCCAATATTTCAAGCATCACAAAGACACAATTATTGAATGGGGCAGTCCAACCACTACGGCCCCAGCCGCCCAGTAGTGCAGATCAGTCGACCAAGCTTATTGTCCGACCATCATTGGTCCCTATCTAGCTTCGTCCGACATACGATCATCTACATGTGCAATCTCTGCCCGGTTAAGGCACGAAGTCAGGTCGACCTCGAATACTCAAGCGACCTCGATCAAGCCAACACGTGCGTCTATCCACGATTCTATATAACCGTCTTCTACTCTCACGGAGATTGTTACGCCTACATTGTCTCCACAATTTAAGAGATTCCTATCAATATTCCTAAGGCACCACAATATATACCAGACTACATCACACGTGAAAAGGTAATGTCATGTTGGCTATTTGAAGATTACGTCATTTTCATACAGTTTATATTATCACATAACTCGACATCTCATCATCACGCCGGAGGGTCTTAGCCGGAGACCACACCGGCTAGTCGTTTGTTCGTGGTTTCGGAGTCTGATTCTTTGGAGATCAACCTATTGTTAGACTAAGGCTAATCTGGATTGTTTCATGCGTCATCGGTTTGGTTCCATTGCCGGAGAAAACGATAACGCTAGACCTTGAAACCTTGATTAACCATAAACATGGTATCCGAAGGGCATCTGACCCATTGCTTCAGCGAGCCAATGCACGAGAATGTTGGGGGAAACGTTGATGCGGATACTGGAAACCGCACTGCCAATTTGCCTCCTCCTCCACAGGGGCACCCCACTAGGAGGGCCACTCGTTCCAACAGCGTGGCCGACGGGATGGGGTTGCAAGATAGGAAAAAGGAGAAGAGGAACATGCCTAATCAAAGAGTAAGCCAGCAAGCTAAAAGGATCCAAACAGGTCGAACAACTGCAGTCGACATTGCAGGTCCCTCAACTTCTCACCTTAGCAGGAAGGAGATTTTGCTAGAGCGAGCTAGATTGCTGCAGAGCTTGCTCGAGGTGCAAAATGAGTTGCTCGAGCTACTCGAGTCTCTTAAAAAGGACGACAGAAGATCACAGAGGGTAGCCCCTTCTCTCACCTCTCATATGCGTGATAACGGGGGGCTAGGCCTACGGGAGAAGAAAGGAGAAATGAAATGCCTCCCCAAACCCATATCTCCGTGAATAGGACTAGCGACCTAAGGAATAGGCTCAACCAGCAGAGAGAGCAAGAGGCCGACTCAGCTCAGAGAAGGCAGCTCGAGGCCGACATATCTCAGCTTAGGTCCCCCCAAAGAGGAGAAAGATCGCTCCCTAGACGGGATATCAGAGAAAGGACCCCTCCAAGGGATGAGATACAGAGGACACTCTCTAGAAGGGAGCACCACCGTGAGGAGAGGCAGAAGTCCAATTCTATATCCCATCAGAGAGGCGACCTGGACGTTAGGGAACTGCTCAATCTGAAAAGAAGGTTAGATGACATGGAGGCAGATCGTAAGGCGACTGATGGCAAGGTTGAATGAAATGATAGTACTCTTCGACCTTTGGCCAAGGACTTGCTCGACAAAGGTCCACCTGCAGGGTTCAAGTTGCCCGTGCTAGAAAAGTATTCAGGCACGACCAATGCCTTGAATCATATGCAGCACTTCGAGGCCACTATGTGTTTGGACTCCTCTGAGGATAATGTGCTATGCAAGGCATTAATCAGCACCTTCATAGGTGCAGCACTGACTTGGTTCCGCTGTAACGACCCTAACCCTAGGCACCTATTTTAGTATCATATTATATACCTTTTATATTAATTGTTGACCTTATGTGCTTTTAAAATTATTGTTAGAATTATGTGTTCATTTTATATCCTTGATTTCTTATATTAGGATGAAATGATTGAGAAATAAAATAATGTTCTTGGAAGAGATATAATAATGGAAATGAATAAATAAATAATATATGGGTAGTTATTCTTCTTTGAGTAGGGGAAATATAAAAATAGAAAAAGGAAAGTAAGAAAGGAGGGTATTTGGGGAGGGGCCATATCCCCTAATTTACTCCCCTCCCTCTTCCTAGTCAAAGGTTCCCATGCTTTTCCATACTTCTCCCCATACCTCCTTATCCTTCTTACTCTCCATAATTATTCTTCATCATCCTCCTTCTTCTTCCTCAACCTTTTCTCCATGGAAGCTTCTCTTCAACCTCATTCTTCTCAAAATCATAACTAAGCCAATTCTTCTCCATTTGAAGATTTAATTGTACTTTCGTGTTCGGGATAAAGAGGGGAGCACATTGAGCTAAGAAGATCCTTAATCCACTTCATAATTGCTAGGTAAGTTATTATGACTTCTTTCTAAATATTGCACATTTTATGTGTTAATGAATGTTTTATGAAAAGAAAAAGTATATTGTATTTTTAATATGATTATTTGAGTAAAATGATTATTCAAGATTTAATTGATTGTAGTTATGATATGGGGATTTAAGTTGAAGGAATGAGGGTAGTGTAAGATATTAATGACATTAATGGAGTTAGTGTATGTGATTATATACATCTTACTTTGATTTGGGAAGGATTAAGAGTTCATTTAATTTGGGTAGAAAGAAGTGGAAAAAGGACTTAGTATACTTTTAATGATGTGAGTATTGATCTTCTCTTCTAATTAATGTTCATGAATTATTTGGTGTTGTTATTATTATTAAAATGGTTATTAGATGCTTTGGAAACCTTCTTGTAGTTAAGAAATTGGTTTATGTTATAGAATGATGTGGTTGTTTGAGGAAGATGATCAATAGGGTAAGGAAATGGATTAAGTTAGATTAATGAGGTTAAACTTGAAATGGGGTAGTGAAATGGGTGGAGAATCAAGTGGTTAATGATCTAAGGTTATATTATTTGGAAATTAAATGATTTAAAATGAGGTTTGTAAAGTTAGAAAATCCTTTTGGTATTTTTAAGAAAGATTATTAAAAGGAAAAAGAAATATGTGGAAAAGAGTTAGAAATTTCGAAGTGCTAGAATGTCCCTTGGGCGGTCGCCCATAGGCCCTTGAGCGGCCGCCCAACACGCCAGAAAGTATAATCCTTTTTAGACCCTCTTGGGCGGTCGCCCATAGTGACTTGGGCAGTCGCCCATGTCACCAGAATCTCACCAGTTTCCTTTCTTGCTGAATTTTAACCGCAACCAATAAGTATGATTCCTAACCCTTTCAAAGTAGTTAAATCTAATCTACTTCAGATATGAATTAATCCTTTTTAACCTAAGTTAAAGTAGAATGCCTTGGCTAGGCCATGATGTCTTATTTGGTCAAAATGGAATTGTGGGAAGTAGGTCTTGCACCTTTATTAATATTATTCAAGTTTGAGTAGTAACTTTGTAAGAATGGTTTACGGTTTAGGTTGGCCTTACTTGCTCCCATACCTTGGTGATTAGTTGAACAGTGTAGAGACTGTAATCTCACTAGTGTGTTGGTTAGTAATGTATATGTGTTACATCAATATATTGTATCCCGATTGTGGATTATTTGGTATATGGTTGTATTGTATCCCAGTTGTGGATTATCTGGCATATTGATTATATTGCATCCCGGTGTGGATTATGTGGTTATGTGGATACCTTATTTGAACTCATATTTGTTAATGGTAGTATGCATAGTGTATTAAATGAACTGTTGCACTATGGTATGGATTAGCATGAGTATATTTTACCATGTTGTTATATTATTATCCCTTTTTGTGGATTTATTTCAAGTATCTATTATGTGCTTGAATGTGTTGATATTCGGGGGTATAATGGAATTCAATCAATTATTAATTTGTTCTATAAGTGATTGAAGGTTCATTATACCTGTGACCGTTCCCCTCTGTGGCCACAGAGTGGGTGTGCTAACGGCTTGTATTGACCCAAAAGCTTTACGGACCGTTGCGATTGATGATTAGGGGAATGCTTTACGTATTAAGCCTAAAGCTTTACGATAGCGATATTATTGTTGGATACTACGATATAGGTATCTTTTCTTATATGGATCTACGGAGTATGAGTCCTATAAGAGGTGAATGTCTTGAGCGGTTCACCAAAGAGAGGAGTTTCACTCCCACGTTGTACGACTTATTGTTCGAACGGGAAAGGTAAAATGAGGTAACGTAAGGTGTTTACCGCTTTCATAATGTGTTATGTGCTACCATGCTATGTGTTGCATCTTGTTTGGCATATTCTCGCATTCATAATAGCTTATTGAGATTTATTCTCACCCCTTCCCTTTCTTGCTTTAGATTGTCTTTGAGACGGTGACCTGAACCAGTGAGGCCGGGGAAAGAGTTTGGACTCTCGCTTTTGGGACTTATCAGGATAGGTATATGAGTGGGTTGTCGGGAGTCACATTTAAGTTTTACTCTTTTACAAGTTGGAAGGAAAAACTCTTTTATCAAACAATGTTAATTAGGATTTTCAATGTAATAAATCAAGTATGGTTATTAAAGTATTTGTTTAAATTCCTCCAAGTGGAGATATCATTATTTGATTTTTGTTTATGGAAAATTTAGAATTGGTTTTCTCGTAAAGGCAAATAAAAGTTTTAAAAATCTAAGATGGGTTTTCTTAGTTTGAGCTTCTCAAGCTCGGGACACGCGTTAGGACCCGGGTTGGGGTGCTCACAGTTGGTATCAGAGCTTAGTTTAGAGGTCAAGGGTAGATGTCTAAACTAAGGGGGAATGTGTGGTAATTGACGCCGAGTGTTTAGTGCAGAAGTTTGTTCTAATGGCTGGAAACAATGATGACCAGCGAAAGGTTCTAGAAAATGAAAGATGTTTAAATTGTAGCCTTACAGTCATGGTATTTTAGTGATGAATTCAAATGGTCTTGGGTTGAATATGGAAAATGTTACAGGTGAGTTAATACATTTTACTTGAGTTGAAATTGTTAATTTAGTTGAGATATGGTATAGTGAAGTTTTGGTATAATCTTGACGTTAAGAAAAATGATTTAAGTATGTAGTATTATTTAGGGTTCCTTTTCATGAAGTTGGCTAAGATGTAAAGTTGTTGTTATATGAGTTGTACAATGCTATTATTATCGTATAAATGATTTTGGATAAGTTGACAATTTGTTTGGTGGTTAGAATATGAGAAAGGGGTTTGGAAATGAGTAGAGTAATAGTTTGATCAAATATAGGTGGTAATTGAAAGAGTATTATAAAGGTTAATATATGGTGGAGAGAATATTGTTGTGTGGCTTGTGATGTGTAAAAATAATGAAAATAACTTGAGTAGTGGGTGAATGAATATGGCAACTAGTGATAATAAGATATGATTTAATGTGGGAAGATAGAGTAATAGGGTTATAGGACTTGGAGACAGTATGTGGTATCATTTGAGAACTTTATGCTTAAAATTGACTAAGTGGTATAGTTGTTGTTGAATTGTGGTCTTATATAGTATATGATGTATTAGGTGATATACATGGTGATTGTAGTGGTTAGTCAATTAAAAGGGCTTTAGAAATAAACAGGAAAGGGTGGTTTTGGAATGAATGTGGTAAGGTTGATATTCAAAGTTATTGGGAATTATGTATCCATTTTAGTTAAGTTATAATGATCATGAAAGGATTTGAAGAAAGATTTAATAATAGCAATATTGTCTAGAGTAAAATGGTGTTGTAAAGTAAAGGCCTATGGTCGAGTATGTGTTTCGGTTCCAGGAGAGATAGATCCCTCAGGGGTCACTAGAGGTAAAATTTCCTGTCTCAGAAGTTAGGGGTTATATTTTATAGATCCTGTTTCATATCATTTATGTTTGACATCACATTTTGCTTCTATGTGGCATACATTGTTTGAGATATTGTTTTAGTGTTAGAGGATTCTGCTCTGATGAGAGGATACCTCGAATCTCCCTTGATTTACCCCGATAGTGATGTGGTCATGGCTAAGCATGTATTGCCAGTTGATTTGGTATGATTACCGATGTGTAATTATGAGATATACTTGACCTAGATGGGTAAGTAGTTGTTGTGCATTGATAGACTATCATAAGAAGTGAGTCTCCTTTTCTAGACCTAAATTGATTATATTGGTAGTTAATATAAACAAACCCTTATATGGTACTCTTGTTATGTAAGCATTAAAGACAGAAAGTTTTGGTTAAAGGTGTGAAGGATATTGGGTATGCGTTAGACTTGCATAAGAAGTCTTTCCGGAAAAATTTTGTGCTAGTTGTGAATAGATGATAATTGTGTTTCCATTAAGGTATCTCATGTGTTGATTCTAAGTATGATGATCAGAATTGTAATCCTTAGTTTGATGGCTTTATGGTAATTAGGATTGATGATCTCTTTGTTAATTTAAGTTCCGAAAAGATCATGAAAATCAATTGAGAGTTGGGTTAATAATTCCGTGTGAGGAGTCCTTGTATGCAAATTGTAGCTAGTGTGAGTTGGATCGAGAGGATTCCAAATTTTGGGTTCTATAGTCTTAAAATCAGATGTTACCATGGATTCTTGCAAGGATTGAGTCCGTGATCTTTGGGCTGGCAAGTGCTACCGAAGGAAATTTTAGGAAATTCTTGAGAATTGTAAAATCATTGATTTAGTTAACACTAAAGAATATATAAATGGTGTAGGATATACTAAGGATGAATCATATTGATAGAGATGGAGGATAGATTGACTTTAGGTCCGATCCTTACTTTACCTAATGGATGTGAGGACTTTGTGAATTTTAAATGCGTATTAAAGGAGAATTAGATAGTGATATTATGATAATTGGGAAAGTAAAAGCGTATACTTCGAGGAAGTTGGCTTAGATAAACCGAAATTTTCTTACCCTCTACCCGAGAGTGGTTACAATTGTTTTGCGTTAATTAAGTGGAACCTTATCTTTTGAAGCTCCCTTTTTGAGAGTTGTTACTGATCCTAAGAGTTTGAAGAATTTAGTTACTTGAAAGGAAGAGATTAGAAGACTATCTAGATTCTTGGAGGATAGGTTGTGGTTTGGGTGATGGACTTCCTTTCAAGTTGAGAAGTTAATTAATCTTAGCAAGTTTGCGTATAATAACAGTTTTTAGTTTAGCATTAAATTGGTACCGTGTAAAGATAAAGTATTTTATGGAAATGAATTGTATGATCCCTCGTTTGTATGGAGATATTCCACTATTGGTGATTAGACAGATTAGACTTATGTGGGAGTACCATTGAGAGTTATTAGAATTGCAGTTCAGGGAATTGAAATCCTAGGGTATTCGGGTTGTGAAAATGTATAGAAGAATCATGCCGTTAAGGAAACTATTTGGAAGTTGTAATTTGAAATACGTGAGGGGTAACCTTTGTTATTGATCCGTAAGGTAAGCCAGTTTAAAATTCGGGACGAATTTTCTTTAAGGGGGAGTGAATGTAACGACCCTAACCCTAGGCACCTATTTTAGTATCATATTATATACCTTTTATATTAATTGTTGACCTTATGTGCTTTTAAAATTATTGTTAGAATTATGTGTTCATTTTATATCCTTGATTTCTTATATTAGGATGAAATGATTGAGAAATAAAATAATGTTCTTGGAAGAGATATAATAATGGAAATGGATAAATAAATAATATGTGGGTAGTTATTCTTCTTTGAGTAGGGGAAATATAAAAATAGAAAAAGGAAAGTAAGAAAGGAGGGTATTTGGGGAGGGGCCATATCCCCTAATTTACTCCCCTCCCTCTTTCTAGTCAAAGGTCCCATGCTTTTCCATACTTCTCCCCATACCTCCTTATCCTTCTTACTCTCCATAATTATTCTTCATCATCCTCCTTCTTCTTCCTCAACCTTTTCTCCATGGAAGCTTCTCTTCAACCTCATTCTTCTCAAAATCATAACTAAGTCAATTCTTCTCCATTTGAAGATTTAATTGTACTTTCGTGTTCGGGATGAAGAGGGGAGCACATTGAGCTAAGAAGATCCTTAATCCACTTCATAATTGCTAGGTAAGTTATTATGACTTCTTTCTAAATATTGCACATTTTATGTGTTAATGAATGTTTTATGAAAAAAAAAAGTATATTGTATTTTTAATATGGTTATTTGAGTAAAATGATTATTCAAGATTTAATTGATTGTAGTTATGATATGGGGATTTAAGTTGAAGAAATGAGGGTAGTGTAAGATATTAATGACATTAATGGAGTTAGTGTATGTGATTATATACATCTTACTTTGATTTGGGAAGGATTAAGAGTTCATTTAATTTGGGTAGAAAGAAGTGGAAAAAGGACTTAGTATACTTTTAATGATGTGAGTATTGATCTTCTCTTCTAATTAATGTTCATGAATTATTGGATGTTGTTATTATTATTAAAATGGTTATTAAATGCTTTGGAAACCTTCTTGTAGTTAGAAATTGGTTTATGTTATAGAATGATGTGGTTGTTTGAGGAAGATGATCAATAGGGTAAGGAAATGGATTAAGTTGGATTAATGAGGTTAAACTTGAAATGGGGTAGTGAAATGGGTGGAGAATCAAGTGGTTAATGATCTAAGGTTATATTATTTGGGAATTAAATGATTTAAAATGAGGTTTGTAAAGTTAGAAAATCCTTTTGGTATTTTTAAGAAAGATTATTAAAAGGAAAAAGAAATATGTGGAAAAGAGTTAGAAATTTCGAAGTGCTAGAATGTCCCTTGGGCGGTCGCCCATAGGCCCTTGAGCGGCCGCCCAACACGCCAGAAAGTATAATCCTTTTTAGACCCTCTTGGGCGGTCGCCCATAGTGACTTGGGCGGTCGCCCATGTCACCAGAATCTCACCAGTTTCCTTTCTTGCTGAATTTTAACCGCAACCAATAAGTATGATTCCTAACCCTTTCAAAGTAGTGAAATCTAATCTACTTCAGATATGAATTAATCCTTTTTAACCTAAGTTAAAGTAGAATGCCTTGGCTAGGCCATGATGTCTTATTTGGTCAAAATGGAATTGTGGGAAGTAGGTCTTGCACCTTTATTAATATTATTCAAGTTTGAGTAGTAACTTTGTAAGAATGGTTTACGGTTTAGGTTGGCCTTACTTGCTCCCATACCTTGGTGATTAGTTGAACAGTGTAGAGACTGTAATCTCACTAGTGTGTTGGTTAGTAATGTATATGTGTTACATCAATATATTGTATCCCGATTGTGGATTATTTGGTATATGGTTGTATTGTATCCCAGTTGTGGATTATCTGGCATATTGATTATATTGCATCCCGGTGTGGATTATGTGGTTATGTGGATACCTTATTTGAACTCATATTTGTTAATGGTAGTATGCATAGTGTATTAAATGAACTGTTGCACTATGGTATGGATTAGCATGAGTATATTTTACCATGTTGTTATATTATTATCCCTTTTTGTGGATTTATTTCAAGTATCTATTATGTGCTTGAACGTGTTGATATTCGGGGGTATAATGGAATTCAATCAATTATTGATTTGTTCTATAAGTGATTGAAGGTTCATTATACCTGTGACCGTTCCCCTCTGTGGCCACAGAGTGGGTGTGCTAACGACTGTATTGACCCAAAAAGCTTTACAGACCGTTGCGATTGGTGATTAGGGGGAATGCTTCGTATTAAGCCTAAAGCTTTACAGTAGCGATATTATTGTTGGATACTCGATATAGGTATCTTTTCTTATATGGATCTCCGGAGTATGAGTCCTATAAGAGGTGAATGTGCTTTGGAGGCGATTCACCAAAGAGAGGAGTTTCACTCCCACGTTGTACGACTTATTGTTCAGACGGGAAAGGTAAAATGAGGTAACGTAAGGTGTTTACCGCTTTCATAATGTGTTATGTGCTACCATGCTATGTGTTGCATCTTGTTTGGCATATTACTGCATTCATAATAGCTTATTGAGATTTATTCTCACCCCTTCCCTTTTACTGCTTTAGATTGTGCTGAGACAGGTGACCTGAACCAGTGAGGCCGGGGAAAGAGTTTGGACTCTCGCTTTTGGGACTTATCAGGATAGGTATATGAGTGGGTTGTCGGGAGTCACATTTAAGTTTTACTCTTTTACAAGTTGGAAGGAAAAACTCTTTTATCAAACAATGTTAATTAGGATTTTCAATGTAATAAATCAAGTATGGTTATTAAAGTATTTGTTTAAATTCCTCCAAGTGGAGATATCATTATTTGATTTTTGTTTATGGAAAATTTAGAATTGGTTTTCTCGTAAAGGCAAATAAAAGTTTTAAAAATCTAAGATGGGTTTTCTTAGTTTGAGCTTCTCAAGCTCGGGACACGCGTTAGGTCCCGGGGTTGGGGTGCTCACATCCGCGGTCTATTAACTGGTTGCATCACCTCATAGAATTATATGAGGAGAAAGTTCTTGGAGAGATTCTCTACAGCGGGGGCCCGCAAGAAAACAGTGACAGACCTTAACAATATGGCTCAAGGTAAGATCGAGAGTACCATGATTTACTTCACCAGGTTCAAGGAGTTGGTCGACCAAATAGAGGAAGACCTTACAAATAGAGAGGTCATGAACTGCTTCAGGAATGGGGTATCCTCTCCTGATTTGGATTACGAGCTCCAAGTTAGAAGAGCGTCAACGAGGAATGAGTTGTTTGAAAGGGCCTATGATGTGGTCGTGACTGTGGCTGAGGAACGAAAAGAAAGAAAAAAGGACAGAGGCTCCAAACATTCTGAGGTCGGTGAGTCGAAAAAAGAGGGCAGGCCAAGAATGATAACAACAAGGGGACGAATAGAACTAGGGCGACTGAAAGAGTCCCTGAAAGCTTCACCCCATTCACGGTTAGTCGGACATAAATCATGAACACGGTCGACCTAGGCCTCCCTTTTCCAATGAACACCCAAAATAAGTTCAGAAGGGATAATGGCAGGTACTACGAGTACCACAAGGACACCGGGTACACCACATAGGAATGTATGAGCTTGAAAATGATCATCTAGAAGTGGGTGAATGAAGGAAGGTTGGATAGGTTTGTGAAGGGAGATCATCCTGCAGGAGGAGATCGACCTACAAGGGGTGTACCAGAGCCAAGGCAGCCAAGATTGACTCTGGGAGTAATGTCTGAGGAGACGAGCAACACAGCGCTCAAGCACAAAATTTTCCAGATGAGTAAAGATCCATATATGCCCCCTAGAAGTTGTGTTCAAGATGAGGTGAACAGTTTTTACCCATACGAGCTAGCTGCCAGCATGACTGCGAGAGAACAGATATTAGTGATTCCAATGCTCATTGATAAATGCACATCCAGTAGGATTTTGGTTGACACGGGGGCCTGCAAAGACATCCTCTACTACAAAACTTTCCTAGGCATGGGTTTGACAGATGTCAGGTTGTCACCTTACTCAGGTCGACATGAGGGCTTCACCAATCACAGGGTCGACGCGAAGGGTCAGATAGAGCTGGAGGTGGACATCGGACAACATCCTTTGAGGACAACAGCTAAGGTAACATTTATAGTTATTGACGTTATAAATGATTACCATACTATACTGGGCATACCTGGACAGGTTGCACTAGGAATGGTGCCCTCCATCCCTCATCAAAGGGTCAAGTTCCCCACCGTGCTAGGAGTAGGGTGTGTTCTAAGCACAGCTAGGGAGTACCTAGATCACGTACTTCTTTCCAAAAAAAGAGGGAGTTGGAGATAGACACTCCAGAGACCAGTTGGAAGTTTTCAAAGTCTGTCACCACTACTTCTAGGCTATCTACGATTCAGTGTGTAGAAGAGGCGACCTATCCCTCGCATGACCACGTCATGACTGAGCCGACACGTCCCTATGAAAGCACACCAGCCATAACATGTACAGTTTTGGTCGACCAAATCATCATTGCCGACCTATACCTCCAAGTCAACCGAAACTCAGAGGCCTCCAATGGCGAAATAGCTGCTGAGCTAGATGATATGATCGGGGTAGAAGCTCCACAGTTTGGGGCCGAGGAAAGAAAAAGGGTCAGAGAGATCATCATTGAGACTCTGCAATTTAGAGACGGCCCAGAGCTAGAGCCAGTAGACGAAATGGAGGATATAGAAGCCAACCTATCTCACCCCGAGCAGAAAATCAAGAGAGGAAGACAGTTATCGACAGAAGAAAGGATGGAGATAGTCGACCTAATGAAAGAAAGTACAGATGTTTTTGCATGGAAGGTAGAGGACATGAGGGGGAGTCAAGGAGGAGGTCGCAGTGACAAAGAGCCAGAATTTGAGAATTTTTGCTCGTGACAAAGAGGTAGCGATCAAACAAGAGGTAGACAAACTTCTTAGCACATGTATAATCAAGGAGGCATCCTACACGACGTGGCTAGCAAATGTGGTGATGGTTGAAAAGGCCAACGGGAAATGGAGAATGTGTGTCGACTTCACTGACCTAAACTTGGCTTGCCCGAAAGATAGTTACCCGCTTCCTCGAATAGACAAGTTGGTCGATTCAATTGCTGGACATGCCACCCTCAGTTTCCTTGATGAATACTCGGGCTATCGTTAGATTAGGATCCAGAAGGATAATATTGAGAAGACAGCCTTCCAAGCAGCCAGAGGGGTATATTGCTACACCAAGATGTCGTTTGGGTTGAAGAATGCTGGAGCCACATATCAGAGAATGGTAAACAAAGTCTTTGCTAGTTATATTGGCCGAAACATGGAGGCCTACATCGACAACATTGTCATCAAAACTAAAATTGGTCGTCATGTGGTCGACCTAAGGGAAACATTCGCCAATCTACGAGCAAACAACATGAAATTGAACTCGAGCAAGTGTGTGTTTGGGGTGGCAGCAGGCAAGTTTTTGGGCTTCATGGTATCACAGATGGGTATTGAAGTCAATCCAGAGAAGATAAAGGCGTTAGTGGAAATGCAGGAACCTACTTGTATCAAAGAAGTTCAACGTCTGAATGGTAGGGTCATTGCTCTGGGTCACTTTATCACCAAGTCGGCCAAGAGGTCTCTCCCCTTCTTCAAAACCTTGAGGGGGACAAAATCCTTTGAGTAGACGGCCGAATGTTCCTCGTCGTTCCAACAACTCAAAGAGTACCTCGCCTCCCCACCATTGCTAAGTAGCCCAGTTCATGGAGAAAGTTTGTACATCTACCTATTAGCTGGAGATCGAGCAGTAGCAGCAGTTTTGGTCAGGGAAGAGAAGGGTGTTCAAAAATCTGTTTATTACGTGAGTAAGACTTTATCCGACGTAGAGGGGAGATACTTCAATGCTAAAAAGGTCGGCTATGCCTTAGTGGTAGCAGCTAGAAACACCCCATTGTTGTACTGACTAATGCTTCATTGAAGAAGATATTGCATAAGCCTGAAAGCTCAGGTCGACTACTCAACTGGTATATAGAGTTGACATAATTTGACATCAAGTACAGGCCTCGAAAAGCTTTACAAGCTCAACCTCTGGCTAACTTCTTGGTCGAGCTTACGCTCAACAAAGAGGACAATGTAGAGATCGCCCCAAAAAAGATCTTGAAAGGGAAAGTGCAATTGAGCCAACAGACGGTGAGTTTGCCCGATGATTGCTGGAAGGTTTACTCGGATGGATTTGCCTCAAGATATGTCAATGGAACTAGAATTGTGTTGATCGAACCAGAGACTGGTAGAACTTTTGAGGAAGCTTTAATGTTCAAATTTCAAGCCTCCAACAACCAGGCAGAGTATGAGGCCTTGATCGCAGCAGATGAGTACGCTATGCTTTGGGGCGACCAAAATCATAGCCTATTGTGACTCCCAATTGATCGTGCATCAAGTCAAAGTTGAGTATGAAGTGATCAATCCCATTCTGATCAAGTATTGCGAGCTGGTGAAAAAGTTGGTCCAAGACTTAGAGTTTTGGGAGATACAAAATGTAGGCCGCGAAGAAAATGAATTGACTGACCTACTCTCCAAGTTAGCCACTTCAGACGAGCAACATGGACAACCAATCTCATACTTAGAGCATCCAGAATACGAAAGAGTGCAGGTTCTATGCTCAGTCTACGGCTCTAAGTGTTGGATTGATGAAATGAAGGCCTACATTGAAATGGGCGAGCTACCATCCGACGAGTAGAAAGCTAGAACGATAAGGAAGAAATCCCCTAGGTTCACTATACATGGGGACGCGTTCATTTGTAAAGCCGTTATTGAGGTGTGTTCACCCTATGAAAGTTTCTCAACTCGTACTCGAAGTACATAGTGGGATCTGTGGAGGACACCCGGGGGCCAAGACTTTGGCAAATAAAGTACTCACTTTAGGGTACTACTGGCCTCATCTAATGGAGGATGCTCATGAGTTTGTGGAGAAATGTGATAAGTGTCAAAGGTATGCCGACCTACCAAGGCTCCCAAAAACCGAGCAAACACCCATAATTGTAGCTTGGCCGTTCGGCATGTGGGGGGTAGATTTGATCGGACCCTTCCCACCCGCCCGTGGAAATTGCAAGTATGTGATCGTTGCTATTGATTACTTCACCATATGGATTGAAGCAAAACCATTGGCAAAAATAACAGAAGAAAATGCCATCAATTTCATCCATGATTACATCTGGTGTCGCTTTGGGGTGCCGCATTCCATTATTTCTGACAACGGGCTACAATTTTCAACGACTTTTGAGACAAAGATGAGGAGATTGGGGGTCAAACACTGGAAATCGTCAGTCGCCTATCCCCGTGGTAACGGGCAAGCAGAGGCAACCAATAAGTTGGTATTGACGGCACTGAGTAAAGGCCTAATTGGCCGAGCTGGCAGATGGTTGGATGAACTGCCCCTTGCTCTTTGGGCAGTCCGCACAACCACCCGGGGCCCTACAGGGGAAACCCCATTCGCTCTTACTTATGGGTCGGAGGATATGATATCTGCCGAGTTATGAATTCCTATAGCAAGGGTAGCTTTGTTTGGTCAGAACCAGAACAACTTCAACATATTGCTCGACTTAGACCTATTAGATGAGAAACGGATGATTGTCCAACTTATAATGGTCAATTACAAGCAAAAGACTAAGGGGTATCATGACAAGAAGGTCAGGAAGAGGTCGTTCAATGTTGGGGACTATGTCTTACGGAAGATCGAGGTAACTAGAAGGAAAGCTAAGCAGAATAAGTTATCTCTGAATTGGGAAGGACCCTACATCATCACTATAATTTTTAAAGACGGGAGCTACATGATTGGCCATCCAAGTGGTGACGAGCTGAAACATCATTAGCATGCTGGCCATTTAGTTAAATATTATTTCTGATTGAGCTCTATATGTAACGATCTATTTCATCAATAAAATGGGGTTACCCCCGAGAAGTTCTATTCACAAACTGTGTTATACTTGCAACATGTTCAATTCAGATCCGACTCTTAGTCGATCTCGAAATATTAAATAGACTCGACTAAAGTCCTAAGTCAACCTCGTTCTTAAACAGGTTCGACTGAAGACTTAGGTCGGTCTCGTTCCTTAAACAGACTCAACTAAAGTCCTAAGTCAACCTCGTTCTTAAACAGGTTCGACGGAAGACTTAGGTCAGTCTCGTTCCTTAAACAAACTCGACTAAAGTCCTAAGTCAACCTCGTTCTTAAATAGGTTCAACTGAAGACTTAGATCAGTCTCGTTCCTTAAACAGGCTCGACCAAAGTCTTAAGTCAACCTCGTTCTCAAACAGGTTCGACTGAAGACTCAGGTCAAACTCGTTCTCAAACAAGTTCGACTAAAACCTTAGTCAGCTTCGTTATTAAAAACTGGTTCGACTAAGACTTTGGTCGATCTCTTACTTAATCTAGTTCGACAGTAAAAAAAACATGGATCAAGACAAAGTGGTTCAAAAGTCAGCTAGCATTAAAGTGGTAAGTCCCCCAAAAGCGGGCCAGGGCTTACCATAATTCGAAATACAAATGTTATAAGTTAAAATGCCTCCCAAACTGGGCTAAGGCATTGACGACTAAAAACTGTAAATAAAAAATGCTTGGGACTTGTTCATTACAAAAGCAAATTTAAATTAAAAGATCAATTTCCTTGATCGTCGTCTGGCTACTCTTGCTCCTGCTCCTACTGTTGCTCCTGATGCTCAACGTCCTGAAATACTTGGTCTTAGGTGACCTCGTCTTCTTCTTCGACCTCGTTGGCATCTTCCAGCTCCTCGAGTATAGCGTTGAAGTTTCTGGGCTCAACTGGAGGGGCAACCCAAGGCTCTAACCCATCCTCTGCATCTTGTTTGGCTATGACTACCAAATCGTTGTCATTATAGGGCACAAGAGGATGTCCAGTTTGAGCTGCCTCATCATACCTATCAGCATAGGCCCACTAAGCCAATTTCTCAACGAGCAGCTCGACTAAGGGATCTACTAAGGCCGGTCGAACCATATGTTGGCATCCAACATCATAGAAGTCCCTAGCTCGGAACACTATGATATTGTAGCACTCATCGCTATTTTTTAACAGCTCAACGGTCACCTTCTCCCTAGCTTGGGCCTCCTCCTCCCACCTGACCCGAGCAACTTGATGGTCCTCACTCATTTTGATCATTCTGATATTACGATCTTGGACCATCTCAGTCAGCTGGCCTAGCTCTCCTTCCAGCTTGGCCGCAGCTGCCTCCTCCTCCAGAGCCGCCCTAGTCGAGGCCCAAGATTCCACCTGTGCCTGAAGGGGAGCGAGCTGCTCCTTTGATGCCTTCAAAGACACAAATGCTTCATCCCTCTCCTTTTCTGCACTGAAATGAGAAGCCTGGAGAGCTCGACACTGAGAGTCAGCATCCTTGAGCTTTTGCATGAGCTCAACAGCCTCCCTTGCCTTTCGGGAGTAGTTGGCAGAGGCGATCAGTTCCCTCTCCAAAGCAGCCTTCCAACTACACTTGGCCTGCTCTGTCAAAGCAAGGGACTGCACAAACAAATAAAAGACAGTTAGAGAAGTGACGACCTAAAGTTATGACGAGCAAACAAAATAATGAAAAAGTATAGGTGTTACCTCAGAAGCAAGCAGGCCGCACCTGTCACTGTACTCTTCAGGGGTTAGCCCCTCCTCCGAGAATTGGACTAGAAAGTCCCTATCTGCAGCCCTCCTCACTATAATTTGCCCCAAACCCAGCTCGAGGTATTGGTGGCTCAAACTCTTAACACTAGTGAGGGGAGGGACATCACTTAACCTCTCCACAATGGCCTAAACTTCTTTGGTGCTTCTTGTAGAGGGAGTTCGGGGAGGAGGATGGATTGAAGCAGAGCCCACAACCCTAGAAGGTCGATATTAGCTTCTTCTTGCTCATCAACATCGAGCTCGAGGTCAACGATATTGTGGGGATCTGCCCCAGCTGACTCTTGCTTGGGCTCAGAGCCCAACTCTATCTCGGTCGACATGTCGACCTCCCTTCTCCCCCAATTACTTGTACTTGGGGCGCATTCTCAATGGGTTCCACGTGCCTAGTCCCATCCACAGGGATCATCCCCACTCCTGCTTTAGGGAGCAAAGCATTTCTATCCTCAGCCTCCTTCTCTCTGTTGGCCTAGCATTGGCCGCCCCATGGGCCTTCTTGTTCCTCCTCATGTCACCGAGGTCCACGATTCTGTTCATATTGGCCTCTTGTTCAGCTGTGAGAACTGCAAAGACAAAGGGAAAGGAGTCAGCATACAAACAAGCGATCAAAAAGATAAAAATTACAGAAAAATCCAAGTACTTAACCGCCATAGTGGAATAGGCCTCTACAGTGACCCGACTTCTTTTCGCAGAAGTGGCATTGGGATTCAAATCTCTCCCTCTCATGGATAACCCAATCAGGGTATCTAAGACTACGAATTATTGGCACTAAAGGGGCAACCTACCCATCTCCTCCTAACATCATTCCAACTTGAATGAAGAAGTCCTTGTCCGACCCCAATGTTGCCCAGCTTATGGTGTTCCTCCGAGCCACCAATGTCAACCTACGAGTGAGCTCATCGCTCAACTCTAGGACCCAATACTCTTCTTCCTTCATTAGCTCTGTATCTGCCTCGGGCAAGGGAAACTCCCATCCCTTCCTACTCTCATCCAAAATCATGTGGCTATTCCACCCTGACACCTTGTTGGGCAAGTTGATGAATAGTTTTGGGGATTTGGCATTTGCGAGTGTACTTATCCCGATGGTTTTCTCATTCTGCATGATCTTGAAGAACCTCCTAAATACGTGCATACATGGCTCGTACCCTACAAACCTACTCACCATGGCAAAACACACCAAAACCATTATTAGCTCCCAATTGCATGGGGACAGCAGCCAAACCCTCAAGAAACTCACAGATAAAGGGATCAAAGGGTAGGCGTAGGTCGACCTTAAATTGGCCGTAGTAGAAAGCTACCCTGTCGAACTCAGGCCCCAGTACATCCAAGATTAGGCCTTCCTCTGCCTCTCAATGAAGTGGGTCAGGTGGAAATCTTCACGAGGGACCTCGAAGAAGTCATGAAGAATCTTGATGTGGGAGTCAACATTTTTCCTCCCAATGGCCGGCTTGGGGGCCACATACCCCCTCTCATTGCGACTTGGGACCACGGTCGAGCAAAATTTGTCCACAACGTTTCCTGAGGAGGAGCTCGACGAGGTAGAAGCAGTAGCTTGTTGAGCTTCTATATCTACAAAAGACACATAAACATGGGAAGACCTAGTTGAAGTATGTTCCGAGCTGTCTAAGGACGACCAAGATTTCCCTGGGAAGGCTAACCTCTCTCTAGGGAAGGGGGGTTTATTGGATTTAATATAGAAGATGATAAGATGGTCTATCAATTTATTGAAGAGACGAAAACGAATAATACGTGGATCATCCGCCTCCAAATCCCCCATACTTTCACCAGCTGAGAACCCTACCTCACCGTAAAATAAGCTCCACATATCTAAGATGGTGATACACTCCTCTGCAGTCGGCTCCTCCCGTGGACCCTCCCCCAACCTCTTGTAAATCCTAAGATTTATGCAGTTATACCCATACCTAACACCTAGCTCGAAGTCAAAGGTTCTAGCCATGGAGGAATAAAAGGGGAAACTTGAAATTAAACCTAATACAGAGAAATTGAAGGATACCTTGATGATTTGGAGAAAGATAGAACTCAACGATGAAGCGGAAAGCTTGATTGCACCAGAAAAACAAATTGTTTGTTGTTTGCTCTTGCTGGGTATTCAAATTTTTTGGGAATGGTAAAGTTTGAAAAGGAAAGGAATCCTTCCCTTTATACGCCTCATTTTCGTTACCAGAATTAGAAAGGGTGGGGGATATAACCGTTCCATTGTCAGAATAAATGTTCCACAGCGGTTCCCAATGCAGTTGTCCAATCGCCAGAACTGTCCCATTAAGACAAAAATTACGGCGCATTAAACAACGCATCAAACCACCAGAAGTCAATCGTGGAGAGCGACCTACATCTACCCAGTCGACCCTCCAGCAACGGGCTACGTAAGTCATCATAAAAAATTTCATAACTTTCTGATCGACAAAGTAAACTCAAAAAGTTGGGGACCACCGAACGGAATAAAAGTGACGGACCAGGCCCAACGTATGAAGCCCAACATTTCAAGCATCACAAAGACACAGTTATTGAATGGGTCAGTCCAACTACTACGGCCCCAACGGCCCAGCAGTGCAGATCGGTCAAACAATCTCATTGTCCAACCATTCTTGGTCCCGACCTAGCTTCGTCCGACATACGATCATCTATTTGTGCAATCTCTACCCGGTTAAGGCACGAAGTTAGATCAACCTCGAATACTCAGGCGACCTCGACCAAGCCAACACGTACGTCTATCCGCGATTCTATTTGTAACTGCCTCCTACTATCACGGAGATTGTTATACCTACATTGTCTCCACAATTCAAGGAATTCCTATCAATCCTAAGGCACCACTATATATACCAGACTACATCCCACGTAAAAAGGTAACATCTTGGCTATTTAGAGATTACGTCATTTTCATATAGTTTATATTATCACATAGCTTGACATCTCATCATCACGCCGGAGGGTCTTAGCCGGAGACCACCCCAGCTAATCGTTTGTTCGTGGTTTCAGGTCTTAGTTGCTGGAGATCAACCTATTACTGGACTAAGGCTGATCTGGATCGTTTCCTACGTTATCAAAAAGAAATTTAAAAAAAATAAAAAAAAAAAAAAAGAAAGAAAAGAAAAACAGTTTTTTGTATATTTTTTTTAAATAACATCTTTTTGAAATAATTTTTGGTAAAAAATACATAAATATAAGAACGTGACTAACGAGCAAACTAAGACAAATGGCAAGTTATCAAAACTTTTTTTTTCTTTCCAATATCTGTTACAGCATGCGGTCAATATATGTTGCAACTTAACGTGTTGTCAAGATAGTGAGTGAGATCAATATCCGTTGCAACGTGTAGTAGAGATATTGAGTGAGATGTTATTAATCAACCATTTATAGAATCCCGAAACAATTTTTTGTTATATACTCCCTCCGTCCCACAAATATACAAAAAATTATCCTTTTTAAGTGTCATAATAATTTACACTTTTCCAAAATGAAAATGGGACCCACTTCTCTTTACTCACAGCACTTTTAAAATTTACTATTCTCTCCACTCATTCTCTCTCCTATTTTATTTTTACACTCACAATACATTACCTTTATCACTTTTTACTTTAATCTCTGTGTCGAACTGTTGGGCCCTACGTTTTTAAATCAACTTGTTTACAACTTGCACCTAGCATCTTGGTACTAACAACTTGAGTTCTCCTATTTGCATCTTGATCATTCGCAGGTTGAACTATTGTTACGTTAACCCTATTTTTCAGGGAACGTGTCAAAAAGATAGGAGACCAATTCAACGACGTTTTCTTCATCAACATATCCAGCAAAGGATCATTATCCCCTCAATCAACAAAATGGCGATAATGTCTCAACAAGATCAACCTTACCTCCGAGATTCTAGGCTTAATATTTTCTTTGTAATTAGCCGTTGTAAAGAGGTATAAAGGGGATAGAACACTTGTATTGCACACACGTTTTTTCACTAGCTTAAGCTCCCTTGCATACGCTCTTAGCTCTGTAATCATCTCAACCTTTAGTAAACTTGTGGTCAAGGAAGGTACCAAAACCTCCCGAGGTTTTATGCCGGCGAACAAGTTGTTCTAGGGTTTTCCTCGTAAAAATCCTTGTGTTCATTTCTATTCAACTTGATAATCATTGTACCCTGATTCATATCACTTTAGTCATTTTTCTTACCATCAAAGACACTTGTTGAAATTTGACCAAAACAATTTGGCGCCGTCTGTGGAAAACTTTGATTATTTACGTAGAAATGACCAATCCGCCGTCCGGCAGTCAAGGTGAGAGGAGTCGGCCGCTTCCTGTTTCCGGCACCCAAGGCAATCCATCTTTGAATGCGGAAGCTGTCAATTTGGAGATATTATCCAACATGACCGATATGTTGAAGAAAGTGAATGATCGGTTGGATGGTCAGGAGCATACGAATGCCATGATATTTAATGCCATTGATAGCCTGCGTAAAGGGAATCAAGTTGATACTCAAGTATCTACTTCATTTTCACCTTTACTTCCCAGATCTTTGTTTGGTGCAGGTACAGGATCAAGCCATTTTGGAGATATCCCTATGTCCAATACCTTGCCAGCAGAAAGTACAATCGTGACGTCCATTCCAATCGAGCAACCAAGATTCAGCCTTTCCGGCTAGTCGGCTTTGTGTTGTCATCTTGCTACACCTATGCTACACCCTCAATGGGGCAAACAGGGAGTTTCTTTAATGCTTTTGATACTTCTGCATATCAGGTTAATAACAATCCTTTTTTCGCGGAGAGTCAACTTGTTAAGGAAATGCAGACTATAAAGGATTTGCTTCGAAGCATACCTGGAGTCAATGTGCCATACCACCAAGTTTCTCCAACTTGCTATAATGAATCTCGTTTTGTGCCAGCAATAGCTAGTGTGGAAATCCCAAAGAAGTTTTCAGTCTCTCATATGAAGAAGTATGATGGGAGCACCGATCCAGCAGAGCATGTGTTGCTATATCAAGAGTCAATGGATATTATAAGTATCCCCCCTATTTTTAGAGAAGCATGTTTTTGCAGGGGCTTTGGCTCAACTTTGTCAGGACCAGCCTTAAAATGGCTAACAGGACTTCCTCTAAACTCTATTTCTTCTTATGCTCAACTTGTCAATATGTTTATTAATCAATTTTCATGCAATAGGGCATTTGACAAGTTGACTAGTGACCTTTATAGAATTATGCAACAGCCTAACGAAAGTCTTAAAGAATATTTGCACAGGTTCAACAAGGAGGCAGTGACTATACCCAACTTGGACGTGTCCACAGCTACGAAAGCATTCCGTATTGGCTTGAAGAAAGAGCTCTCTATTTTATAATGAGTTGGTGATTACTCTGCGAAACAACTTGAAGAAATCGTAACTGCAGCCTTGCCTTTCATCGATTGGAGGATGACGGCTGGCAATGGGGAAGTCAACCGGGAGAACCCCTACTCCTCTATTTGAGCCCTCGACGTAAAATTGGATTCCCATCACTATAAGTCCAACAGGCAAACCCCCGTTAAATCCGAATCTTCTAAAGTTCATTTTGTAGATGATGATCAAGATGGGGATGATAATGATTATCCTAAAATTTCTAGAATATCGCTTTCTACGTGGACATTGCAGGAATCCTTTGCGCCATGGGAAATCTTGGAGATAAAGCAAGATGGCCCAAGAAGAATGATCAGCCAACAACTTGGAAGGACAAGTCCAAGTGGTGTGCATTTCATGAGGATTTTGGGCATATCACTGAGAATTGTTTTGCCTTGAGGAAGGAGATTGCTCATTTATTATCCAAGGGTCTTCTTAAGGATTTGGTGGGTAAGAAGAGGGTCAGAAGTGAGTCTAAAGAACTGATTCAGGAGAGCAAATTCCACCCGAGAAAGTTGCACCACCTCCGGCCACCAAGGTAGTAAATGTTATTTCGAGGTGGATCCCATATTTGTGGAACAACTTACTCGTGCCAAGCGTCATGCCAAGAGTTCTAAGGAGGATCAGTCAGAATTGCCCTCAAGGCGTCGTGACTTCACAGATGGTCAGGTTATCTCCTTTGAGGATGAGGATAAGGACAACACGTTGGACCCTCATCATGATGGTCTAGTTGTTCAGGTGCAAATTGCTAATTGTATGGTCAAGAGAATTCTGATTGATGGCGGTAGCTCAGTCAACATAATCTTCACTCATGCTCTTGAAGATATGGGCATTCCTTTAAATGAAGTTGTGAAGAATCCATCCGTGCTGGTAGGATTCAGTGGTGAAATAAAGCAAACAGTCGGAGAAATCAAGTTGCCTATCTATTTGGAGAGTATGAATTCTATGGAAAGGTTCTGTGTGATCGAATGCTCTTCCTCGTACAATGTCATTTTGGGAAGACCTTGAATCCACAACATGAAGGCTGTGCCGTCAACTTATCATCAGTGTGTCAAATTTCCAACACCTTGGGGCGTGGCCAAGTTGAAGGGGAATCAGCAAATTTCTAAAGAGTGCTACAAGGTTAATATGAAGGCAAGTTCGATTCCTCGTCAAGCATAGCAATTAAAGAAAAAGGCCCAGGATGTTCTTGAGGTAGTGGAGCATGAGACGAAAAGTATTTCTGTTGATGAATCAGACCCTGGGGCCCAAATACAAGTTGGTACAGATCTTCCATCAGAAATTGAGGAGGAGTTGAACGAGTTCCTGAAAAGTCAGAAATGTTGTTTTGCGTGGAAACATGAGGACATGACAGGAATAAGCAAGGACATCATTACTCACAAGTTGAACATTGATCCAACCATCCGTCCTGTTCATCAGAAAAGAAGGAAGTTTGCCCAGGAGAAGAACCAGATCATAAAGGATGAAGTTGAGAGGCTTTTGAAGTCCAATATGATCAGAGAAGTTCAATATCCAAGGTGGTTAGCCAATTTTGTGGTGGTAGAGAAGAGGAACGGCAAGTGGCGAGTATGCGTGGACTTCACAGACTTGAACAAGGCCTGCCCAAAAGATCCATTCCCTCTCCCTTATATTGATTCTCTAGTTGACGAGACAGCTGGCCACGACATCTTAACATTCATGGATGCGTCTTCAGGTTTTCAGCAAATTCAAATGGAGCCCTCAGATCAAGAGGATACAGCATTCATGACTCCGGAAG
>JAFEMH010008205.1:0-7500 GCA_022495995.1 Adenophora triphylla var. japonica | reverse complement strand
TTTATGTTATAAAGCACTACACTTTTATTATTTTGCTTGCTATGTTGGTCTACTATTTATTATGGCTAATAAGCTTCTTGTGTGCAGCCTGTATAAGTTGGTTTACTTTAAGTTAGTTACTTCTTAGTCACATTTTAATTCAATCCTTTTGCATATATGCTGCAGTTATTTAGTTCATTTGGCGGGCACTATTTAGCTGCATTGAATCCTATCTAGTATTATATTTTGTATTCATTGAAAGATTGCAAATATCCTCTTTGCAGCATAGTGGTTAGAAAAGATACGATTTCACTTTTTGATTGATTCTGGCCCTGGAATTGGTAAACGAAGGAAAACAATATAGAAGTGGTAGGATTTAACAACTTCATGTTGCTAGTTTTCTGCTTAGCTGCATTGAATCCTATCTAGTATTATATTTTGTATTCATTGAAAGATTGCAAATATCCTCTTTGCAGCATTGTGGTTACAAAAGATACGATTTCACTTTTTGATTGATTCTGGCCCTGGCATTGGAAAACGAAGGAAAACAATATAGAAGTGGTAGGATTTAACAACTTCATGTTGCTAGTTTTCTGCTTTGAGATCCATCTGGTATTGTATTTTGGGTCCTTGGACTCCTTTTTTTTTTCCATATTTTTGTATATGATCTTTTCTTTGAAATTTTTTGGGGCCTTTATATTCTTATTTACACTTTCATATATTAGTTGTTCATAATATAATATATTTTGCAACTTGGTCTCTCTTTTTTTGTTAACTTCATTTCAACTTCAATCAAGACAGCAGCACTACAACTAGTTATCATGGTATGTTGTATTGCTTATTAAATGTGATAGGTCTTTATCTCTTCTTACATAGTTGTTATTTCACCTCCACCCTCCTACGTTATATATTGTATTAGCTGTTTTTTTCGGTTAATTTCTACATCATATAATGATTACATTCGGTCCTCTTTATATATTTAGGTGCAAGGCCATCTTTCGAGGCAAATGCACACCTGAAGTGTGTATACCATCCGTGTACAACTGCCTTGAAGGACTTTGGCAACAAGAGACTCTTGAGAAAGAAAGAGGTGGTTTTTCTTTGCGCACGCACTCTGTATTTAGTGTTATTTCTATATTGTGGTCAATATATTATGTTACAATTGAACCACTGCAGATATACAAGGTGAAATTGGATGAGATGGAAAACCACTGTCTCTTTCGCATCTCTCGCAGTGGATAAATTGTACGATGATTGGATTGGCCAGGTGCATGAGAGATACAGTGAGGAAGTTTGTCTGTGTTGTGGATGAACCAATTATCGTTGTTGGCCCCTCAAATCATAAAGAAGTCGGGCATTTTACTAACGGTAAAGAAATTAAACTAGCTAAATGTTAATTATGATTCTTCTGAATACTTTATTTGATGTTCTTCTATAAGTTACGTAGTTTGACTGTATCAAACTTTGCCACTTTTTCCATGTGTAACTGTTTTGCTTCGTCTTTTGCTCTTGTAAATATGGTCATATACACTTGCTTTCTTTCTTTTGTTTGTTCTAATCCTCTATGTTTTAACTCGTAGGTATATGGTGAGCTAAATGGATATGAAGAATGATTAATGAGATGGTGGAGCCTAATTTTTGTTTTTACATCATTTTGTGGATTATAGTTAAACTAGAATTGTTATCGAGAGATGAAACATTATAACATTATGATAGAAGATTATGATCTTTTGGGCACAAACTGTTCATGTGTCTTTTGTAATGTGTCGTTATGACACGAAACTTATGTTACTTATGTGTCTTTTGGGCACGAATCTTGTCAATGCATGTTATTTTTTATGTTAATTGAAACCCTTTTTTTATTGTCAATATTATGGTTTTATTATCTATTGATTTATTTAACAAAATAATAATAATAATAATTATTATTATTATTACAATTATGTAGCTGTTGCATCAGGTGCTTATAATTTTTTTATAAGTGTTGCATTAGAATAAAATGATCGTTGCTTTATTTCACCTAACAAGTCGTTGCATTAGAAAAGAACTGTTGCTTTATTTCACCAATGAGCCGTTGCATTAGAGAATTATCGTTGCATTATTTCACCAAACGGCCCGTTGCATTAGATCTCACTCTAATGCAACACAAAGAAAATGTCGTTGCATTAGATTAGTTCTTTGTTGCATTAGACCTGATGCCACGGGACAGAATGCGAGGGTGTTTTAACGTTGCATAAGAGCTAATGCAACAAGAATTGGCCTCTATGGCAACAAATTTAGGGGTTGCATTAGACTTTAAATGTAGTAGTGAGAAAACAAGTAGATAACAATTAAGTCCTCTATGTTTTCTCTCTAATCCTCCTCTTAAGAGGTGATTGAAGCTTGGGCTTGTGTATGAATGGGAGTGATTTGAGAGTATTTTGAGTGAGTGGGATTTGGGAAAGATTCAAGAGAAAATGGTGGCAATTCAAGTGAATTCACACTGTTTTCTCCCTATTTTTCGCCAGAGTGCTGTTAAGTTCTTTGTGAGTGAATTGTGTCAGGTAAACTGGAGAGAGGAGGGTTCAATTTATAGGCCACTTGTGAGCAAAAGGATCCGCGCGGATCTGTCTGTAAGCATGCCTGGTTCATTAAATGCTGCTCCAGGCTTTGGACAGGAAGAATATTATTCAAAAATTCAAACTGGCTGTGTTTTTCAGCTTGCCAATTCGGGTTTTTTACAATCCTTTTGCTTTTTGAGATTCTTTTCTTGGTTTATCTTTAAATAGCAATACCTAATATACCCTTGCTTTGTTAGAAAAGTTAGGAATTGTTAGAAATGTTAGGAATGTTAAGACTTTCGTTAATTTTCTAACGAAAATACTAACAACTCAAATTGGAGCACTTACAGTAGCCCCTCGGCGACGGTGCTTTCGAAGGAAGCGGAGTCGTCGATAAGAGTAAGGCTCCATATTTGACAAGATGATCGAGTGGCTGAACCTAGCGATAGGCTACCTACGTATCCCGAATGGGAATCAAGCCGGTCGTAGTTCGGGTCTTTGACCCTGGAGTGACTATTTTAGGATGTCAACTCCGGCGAGTGAGTTCGGCGGTCGGTTGCCGGAAAGAAACTCCGCTGGGGATAAGAAATGACCATCTTCGTCCGATGGCTGTGGTTGTATATCCGCTCTCCGCCTGGGATAAAAATGACCATTTCGTTCGATGGCCGAAGTTGTATATCCGCTCCGCTGGGGATAGGAATGACCATTTTCTGGCCTCGACGGCTGAACCTAATGATAGGCTACCTACGTATCCTTAAGAGGAATCAAGCCAGTCGTAGTTCGGGTCTCTCGACTATCTTCAGACGTAGACCCTAGAGTGACTATTTTAGGGTAGTCGCCCTAAAATGTGACTATTTTTGGGAAGTCGCCCTATGATTTGACTATTTTTGGGAAGTCGCCCTATGATTTGACTATTTTTGGGATGTCGCCCTATGATTTGACTATTTTTGGGAAGTTGCCCTATGATTTGACTATTTGGGAAGTCGCCCTACATGATTTGACTATTTTGGGAAGTCGCCCATGATTTGACTATTTTGGGAAGTCGCCCATGATTTGACTTTTTTTGGAAGTCGCCCTATGATTTGACTATTTTTGGGAAGTCGCCCTATGATTTGACTATTTTTGGGAAGTCGCCCTGTGATTTGACTATTTTTGGGAAGTCGCCCTATGACTATTTTTGGGAAGTCGCCCTATGATTTGACTATTTTTGGGAAGTCGCCCTATGATTTGACTATTTTTGGGAAGTCGCCCTGTGATTTGACTATTTTTGGGAAGTCGCCCTGTGACTTGACTATTTTTGGGAAGTCGCCCTGTGACTTGACTATTTTTGGGAAGTCGCCCTGTGACTTGACTATTTTTGAGAAGTCGCCCTATGATGTGACTATTTTTGGGAAGTCGCCCTGGTAATGATTTCGGTTTGTCGAATTAGGGGATGATCGCGATTTATCGCTTTCCTAGTATTGTGTGTGATGGCGTTTTAGGTGCCTTAAACCTTAATGATGGCGTCTTAGGTGCCTCGAACCTTGATGATGGCGTCTTAGGTGCCTCGAACCTTGGTGATGGCATCTTAGGTGCCTCAAACCTTGATGATGGCATCGTAGGTGCCTCGAACCTTGGTGATGGCATCTTAGGTGCCTCGAACCTTGATGATGGCGTTTTAGGTACCTCAAACCTTGATGATGGCGTCGTAGGTGCCTCGAACCTTGGTGATGGCGTTTTAGGTGCCTCGATCCTTGATGATGGCGTCTTAGGTGCCTTAAACCTTGGTGATGGGTGATCTGGAGGTATCAACTTGTTTTGAAATGATTTCCTTCGATGTTCGTATCCTTTCATTGGGGACAGACTTCGAGGGGGTAGACAGTCTTTTGGTGGACTTCATTTGAAGGGATCGGTCTTACGTTTGCTGCCGGAGATGAAAGAGACGGAATTTCGTTGGCTTTCGTCAGGGATGAACCTAAGTTGAGGTTTATTTCCATTGTATGATCCTGAATGAGGACTCAGTTCAGGAGTATGAACCTAAATCGAGGTTGAGTGGAGACTATTTGAGGGCATTCTCGCTGGGGAAGATTAGAGCTTACAATGATTATCGGGGAAAAGGGTGACCGTGTTGGTCAAGCGGCTGGACCTATGGTAGGCTGCCTACGTATCCCGAGTGGGAATCAAGCCTGGACGTAGTTCGAAATCTACTGGACAGTTAGGAACAGGTCTAGGATGCTGGGCCTTTTGATAATTCAGAGGCTGTCACCTTAAGGAACTAAAGCTTCCGTCGCTATTTGCGGAGATAGAGATAGCTAAAGCTATGGGTAATCTGCAACATTTAAGATATGTTGAGGGACTAACGTACCTTTGCTGTGCTTACCTGCAGGAGAGCAAGTCGCGGGGGCTGTGTGGTAGTTGATAGTGTTGAGAGTCTTGATGTATCTGATCGAGATGTTGAAACATTTAGGGGCGTGAGGTACCTCTGACCGATTGGCATTTGAAAACTTGGCATCCCTGACCTACTTGCCTTTGAGAACTTGGTGTCTATGATTGAATTGCATTTGAGAACTTGGTGTCCCTGACCCATTTGCATTTGAGAACTTGGCATCCCTGACCGATTTGCATTTGAGAACTTGACGTCTCTGACCGAATTGTATTTTGAGAACTTGGCGTCCCTGACCGATTTGCATTTTGAGAACTTGGCGTCCCTGACCGATTTGCATTTTGAGAACTTGGCGTCCCTGACCGAATTGCGTTTGAGAACTTGGCGTCCCTGACCGATTTGCGTTTGAGAACTTGGCGTCTCTGACCGAATTGTATTTGAGAACTTGGCGTCCCTAACCGATTTGCGTTTGAGAACTTGGCGTCCCTGACCGAATTGTATTTGAGAACTTGGCGTCCCTAACCGATTTGTGTTTGAGAACTTGGCGTCCCTGACCGAATTGTATTTGAGAACTTGGCGTCCCTAACCGATTTGCGTTTGAGAACTTGGCGTCCCTGACCGAATTGTATTTGAGAACTTGGCGTCCCTAACCGATTTGCGTTTGAGAACTTGGCTTCCCTGACCGATTTGTATTTGAGAACTTGGCGTCCCTAACCGAATTGTAGACACTGGAGGCGGTCTTCATATATTTGTGGATGTTGGGGGTTTCCGGAGCTCGTCTTTGCCAAGCTATAGATATGGGGACTATCTTTGCCAAACTGTAGATGCTGGAGGCTGTCTTCATCCATTTGTGGACATTGGAGGCCGCCTTTGCCGAACCTGGAGATGTCGGAAGGTGTCTTTTTACCGGACTTGATGCACCGTCAGATCCGGAGCTGCGGTGTTGTCCTAATGTGTCTGAGGAAAAAATGGTGCAGGATTGAGGTGTCTGAATCAGGCTGATGTCAACTTTTAGGTATCCGAGCACAAGCTGACGTGGGCTTGAGGGGTTTGAACCAAGAGGGTGTTGACCTGAGGTATCACCCTCCGGATAGTTCCGTTGAAGTCATTACGCTTCTGCTGAGACCATCCTCGCGCGGAGAGAGGCTTCGGGTAGTGATGGAAAACTGGTCTTTCATGCTTGAATTGCTACATTTGTTAGTAGAGGGACAAATGCACATATGACATTCATGATGATGGATGCATGTATGGAACTAAAATGATTCGCGATCGCTTAGGGTTTTTTTTTTTTTTTTTAAATTGATTCATGTTTTGCATGCTACATGAGCCCCGGGGAAATTTTTGTGGGGATGCATGTGGTGAGAGGGTTTGTATGTGTTGTGGACTGCTTGGGACAAGCTTTGAGCCGGTGGGGTGATATCCTTTGGTCGCGGATCAATTGGATGTCATTGATGACGTCAATTTTGATCTTGGGATGAAGTTGGATTTGAACCCCTGGTCTCGATTGAAATTTCTTTCGCCCTGACATTCAAGCCGATGCCGACAAAGCTCTAGAATCAAAGTATGTTGACATGAATGAACCCTCTTTGCTTGGGTTAGTTGTGATTTGACATAAATTTGGAGAATGATTTGGCGAAACGCCGATATGAGGAGATTCCCAATTCTCAACCATGATGCAGGGAGTTGCCATATACCAAGTTCTAAAGCTGAAACTCCAAGATAGTTGTTGAGGTGACTAGGCCTTTCTTCTGAAGATAGGTGTGACTTGATAAAGCCCCATTTCGTGGAAGAGACATGGCGAAGGCCACAGAAGCTTTTTGATGAAGCCCCAGGTTCGACAAAGCGTCACTACAGAGGTCCAGTTAAAGGTTTAACTGTAAAACTGACATACTGATGAAGTACCAAGCCGATCGATCAACGTGAGAGACCTCGAGGTGAAGTTGATGTGACCCCAGATTCATTGCAGCATTACGTCATGAAGTGAGAAACCCATCTTTGATAACAACTATGAAACTAGAATCCTCGAGGCGAAATTGACAACAACTATGCAACTAGAATCCTCCCTTCGAAGGGTGTCTTCCATATGGGAACTGTTAGCCATAGTAGCACTTGGCTTGTTCATGGCTTCAATCATATTCACCCTATGGTTTTTCTTAGGGAATGGATTGTTGACTGTGTTGGGCCCTTGGGGTATCCTTTTCGATCGCTTCACACCGCCCTTCTTCAGAGCATACTAAAGGGAAGCACAGAGTTTAGTTGTCAGGTCCAAAGGGACACCGGGATCCATGGGCCGATGGTTGTCTGGTCAAACCTTGCTTCACAAATCCCCGAAAGACGTCGCCGCAGGCATTCCGAAATCTTCAAAGCTTAAGGCTTCGCGACTTGGGCACATCACCTTTCCTCGGCATGAAAGGAGTGGCATTGTTGTAATCCCGTCCCGAATAGGGGTCAAGGCGGTGAGTCGTGTCTGGGAGGTGGAAGAAACCCGGTATCTGTGAAGGTGTGCAACAACTTGCCGCCGATAGTAAGCTCCTCTCAAATTTAGCCCCTGATTGACCATTGCCCGCAGATCCTGATAGGGAAATTGCTGGGCGAGGCCCTTAAATGCGGCTTCAAGCA